>OMLM01007555.1:105647-133002 GCA_900302695.1 Helostoma temminkii
TCTACCTTCTTTGCATAGGCAGCTCCCATTGGTTCCAATTGCTCAATTGGTTTCAGCATGGACACCTCCTGACCTCCAGAAACAAAATTTCAGCAAAAAAATTAAGTTTATTGTCTCTCTCTCTCTCTCTTTCTCTCTCTCTCTCTCTCTCTCTCTAGCAGCCAGTAATGGCCGAGAGACAAAGCAGCACTGTGCTTGACAGTGACAATGTTCCCTGAGAAGCACCAGCAGTGAAAAACAAGTCAAAATGCTCAAGAACTTAGCTTTTTAATTTAAATTACACTTCAAAAACATAACAAAACATTCATTGGCACATAAAATTCGTTGCATTCAAAATTAAATCAATGGTCCCCAACCAAAGACAGTTTATCTCTTAACCCCTCAGGTTTAGTAATTTCATAAAAAAAACAATTTCTATAGCAAAACATTTTATTTAGTTACTTTCTGTTTAATTATCTTATGACCCCTCAGATTATTTTGTGACCCTTTAGTGGGACCTGACCTCTAGGTTGAGAAACAGCAGCAATACTAGCACTGTGCTGAATGTTACACTGGTACAAAAAAATCGAATACTCTATAATATATATTCAACTTTCATTCACTGTGAATTTTACTACATGAGTACATTTACCTTTAGCTGCTGATTGTTGCTGAGGTATTGTTGTTGCAACTAACAGCAATAGTTCTGTTCATTTACTTCAGATATTAAGGAAGATGAATGGAGGAGTTTGATTATTATTGTATTGTTGTATCGTTATCTTTACTTTTGTAAAAGGGGAAATGGAAAAGTATCCAGTCAAATATGGAAAGGAATAATACTATGTGATATATCAAAGAAAGAAAAGTGTTTCCATGGACAGTGAAGATTTAAAAAAACACACAGGTATCACAGAAACCTGAGCAAAGAACCTGTTCACTGAGAGTTAAATGATAAACGACCTTCCACCTGACATGAATGGTATTTATCCCCAAGGGATACAACTGTGGAAAGTCCAGCTGTAACAGATACATGCACAGCTTGCAGCCACATTTTTCACTGTCTTTAAAACCTCTTACAAATATTTGTTGTCTTAAGCTTTGTCGTTTCTTTTGCAGCATGTCAGCCACATACATGTCTTTTTTTGTGTGTGTGTGTCATGTCAGTTTGACAAAAAAAATGCAGTACTCGTTGTTAGACACCCAATCCTGGACAAAGAAAACTCTGCGACACCAAGAACAACAGAAACAACTAGTAACAATACTATGCCAAGTATTGAAATACAATATTAAGCTAAAATTAGGTCAATTAAGTTAGGCTTTGAATTTGAGACAGGGTGTAAAGTTGTCTGAGGGGGCATCATGTTTACAAGGAAGTCTTAAGGCTGTTCTGCTAAAGCCAGTTCATCACAACAAGGTTTATGGTCATCAGTTAAAGTTCTCGGGTAACAGCCGACCACCTCCACCATCCTTGGCCACCCTTCATAAATGTTGTTTTCCTCATCATTAACAGCTTGCTGACAGGTGAAAATGAAAAGAATATGTTAGTTAGCCATCAATTATCATCTTTTAGCATGTTTTAAAATAGACAGTCTTTTCTGACACAAATAGAACAAACTTCAGTGAGCAGAATCACTAACCTTTTCAAAGAGGCTGCTGTTTCCTGCCCCTGCTTTTCCCACAAACACCCAGCCGTCTCTGTGTTTAACAGAGTTGATCAAAGTGCTTCCCATTCCAACAAATATCTCCTTCATTTCAGTTGTCATTCTGCCACACAGTTGCAGTCAAGGGTCAAACCGTGCCATAAAATCATTTTGATACCTGAATTATTGAGATGTAAACTTACTTTTGTGTCACATCATCAAATGAGGCCACCATAACAATCATTCCAGGTTTAATCTCCTTCAGAAATGCCGTGATTTCATTTGGGTCTTTTGTTTGAGCAATTAAAAGAAACATCATCATTTAAAGCCTTCAATAAATGTTGGAAATGAAACAGGATGAAAAGATTAAAACTTACTTCCATTTATCATATCAAGATGGTCAAGTTTGTCTACAACTCCGTTTTCGCCTGAGAAAAAAATACATTATAATACATACAACTGACAAAAAAATCACCCTAAGATCCACATGAGAGAACTTCTGGAGCTTTTGATCACATTATCTTATCTGCAGACAAAGTTTACGCAGCTGTCACTGAATTGAAGTGTTACATTTTTCTTTCATGAGCCGTTTACTCCATTGTATTAACAAACTGCATCTACTAATTATTACATATTATTGATTTTAATGATAAAGTAATAAGTTTGAAGAGTTTATATATGTCAGTGTATCACAGAATAACTTACTCACCGTTTACTACCACGATGTTCAGCCCTGGTCCCACGTTGTTGTGCACATGACTCATGATGCTGTTCAGATATCAGTAAAGTTGAGTTCCACTGGAAAGACTCTATTTTCATCTGTAGTTAATTCAGTTACTAAGACATTGACACGTACATTTTACCATCAAAACAAATCTTTGGGCCGACAACATCAGCTGCTCCACTCCTGACATATAAAGCAAAATAGTTGGGCGGACAGGCTCTGGGGAGGCTGCACTTTGGCTTATGTGTAGTTGTAGCTGAATGAACAATAGAAAGAGAAAAGTATACATGATGTACTGTCATACAGTACAAATAACTGTACAAACAGTAGAGATGATGCTGTGTGATTTTAAATTGAGTAAAAATATCTCCAATCTCACTTACTTTTTTTTGGTAATTTTGATTTAATTTGATCAATCTTACGCAACTCTAAAACAAAAATGAAAGGTATAATTAATATGAGGCAGCCGATAAGACATAGCCCGGGATTTAATATCTTTAGGGAAAAACTAAACAAAAAATACCTCTTGTGTTCTCCTGTACATGAAATAAATGACTGGAGATTTCCCACGTTGTTAGGAGGACAATAATTACAGCAGTAAGTGGCAAAACAGCTGCCAATCACAAAGAATTCCAGATTATGATTTGCAGTCACAGAGCAAAAACCTGTTTTTAAATACAAAATCTCACCTTGATATCGCATATCTGCAACAGATCGGAGAGCTTCTTCCAGCTCCTAAAAGAAGGATCTTTGAGATTGTGTATTTCCAGTAAACAAGAAATATTTTAAATAAAAAAGCTGTATATACTGGATACAACTGTGCTACCAAATTTCTACAATAACTGCCTGTGGGGAAGGTGATTTTGTGTGGAAAAATGTTTCCACCCTCATCCTTGTGCTCAGTGAAATAAGGATGTGGCATTACACACACCCACTGTAAACTCAAAGATCAAGTTTCATTCTTTTACAAAGTAAATAACTCCCTCTGTGGTGAACAATGAGGTTTAGTGTACAAATGAACATCTAAAATCTGAACAGACAACGAAAAAGTAAAAAAAAAGTCACAAGCTTTATGTTTCAAACTAGATAGAGAGAAAAATAACCTGTGTTCTCTGTGTTTGTCACAATACTCTATTTGCATGTACATGATATGTATGTATGCAAAACTGCTTATAGTGTATAAACATGCCATCGACTATAGTAAAATACAAGGCACAAATGCAAAATAGAAAACAAATACAGAATAGAAAAAACTGTAGATTTAGATGACAAATCAAAACACATTTACAAAACGCAATGCTTATGCTTATTTTGCCTTTACTTTACAGTGAAGTCAATGAATGAAAGTTGTTTCAAAGTAAAACCCGACTTAGGCATATAAAAACTAGTTGTAACAATAAAGATGATATCAATAGACTAATGTAGTCGTCCGTGTTCTTTTTGAGATGTAAAGACACCAACACAGAAATTTGTAATGGACAGACAACACTGTTTGCACAGGAATTAGTATTACTGATGTTTCAATAATGAAAGATAATAACAGTAATCCCTTACAGCAGAGCTCCAGCCATTGTGTCAGCCTGCATTTACACTGTGCTCACATTTTCACCTGCCTGGAGAGATAAAAAAAAAGCATTTCTATGAACTGATCATGGTTTTTAATAGATATACTACAGGCAAACCAAGATGTAAGAAGGTCTGGATTATATGTTATAATAATTAATCTAACAAGAAACAAGTGAACAGCTGATTGGGGAGTAAAGCTTCTATATGGACTATGACAAAAAAAACAAAAAAATACAAAAGCTTGAAAATCTTAATTGAAAAGAAAGAAGAAAAGCAGCGCAAACTATATTCGGTAAGCTCTCATGCCTAAGAAATCATCCAGATTTGTTGGTTTTCTAAATTTATTTTGACTGTACTGTTTATTATTGTGCCATATTTACAGGTATAATATGAAACTTATCTAAAATTATGCAGCATTTAAAAATACAGCAAAGATACTAAAAATATATTTCAAGGGACCTCTCTACAATAAAGTCACAACCCCAAGATTATACAGAAGTCTCATTAAAGGCCCTTACACAATATTTCAGTTTATGTATTGTATATTAATCAAACCAGAACCACAGCAGGGGCTCTTGAGGAATGGGTTTGAGAAGCCATTCGATGAAATACTCTTTCTTCTTTGACATCTCCTCCAATCAGCCACCACATGTAGGGGTTTTAATGTTGTGGTGGACTGCATCGGAAAAATTAAATGCTGGCCATGAGCTACAGGTGTAAGAACACACAGTGCATCGCAGTGGTATTACATATATGGTAATTTGTGTTACTACTAGTAAGGCTAAGGTAAAAATTATGTTAATTAGCATTAGAAAACGCAATAAAGGGGAACTGTGGTGAAGTCATTTTTGTGATTGAGAATTTGAAAAATTTTCTGCCAACTTTTATCACCGACTATATGTGACGGGCCTGCATCTGAATAACGTTTATTCAGTCAATTATCAGTGCAAACAAAATCAAATGTGCCAACACAATTTCACTATGTTTACTAATGCAAACAGAACGTGCCACTGAAATACAGAGCTAATGCTTGGTAATAATAGGCGTCTGTACACCTATGCAGATATTCCATAAAAATATTATAAAATCAGCTTTTTCTTTAAAAATAAGGACATTTATAAGTGACCTCAGACTGTTGAAAGGTAGTGTAACTCTTCATGTGTTCTTAGTCCTTCCATAGTGTAATACTAAGGAGAACCAGCAGAGGGTTGTTGTGTACCATCATTTTCTGCTCAGACGGCACATTATTGAATTCATGCCATTTCAGGAATACAATTTTACAAATACCAGTTCTGCCTATTAAACCACATGTATATTAGAAAACAGGGGGATAAAACAGGGAAAAACCAAACTCATCAGTCAGTCCACAGGATGAATATATTTAATAACCAACATATTTGTCAAATGTACACCACACATAAAATTATAACACAGTAGCTGTCAAAAATCTTTTTCACCATCACCAGTAACTGTGAAACAAACAATCACAATCTTGATTAGATGATGTGCAACTTCAACCTGACAAGATGTGGCTGATAACAACAACCTGGTTTCACTGCTTAATTTGTTGATCAATAATTAAAAGAGAAATCTTAGTGAAATGATTTCTGATGAATGATTAATCAGTTGGAGCTGCCACCGGCATCCTGCGACTCTTGTGTTCACATAATGATGACTCCCTAGCAGGTGGAGTTGTCAAAAATATCATGAAACATTACTCAGCCTTCAAGTGCATTAAAGAGTCAGTGTAACTCTGAACTCTAAATTTCATGTATTAATTAAGTGTGTTAATGTGAACATAAGAAGACAAATATATTTCAAAGAGAACTTGTCAAATGATATACAGCTTTAGTCTTAGTGTGACTGTTTACAAATACAAGTAAATTAGAATGTTTGAAATATATAAAATGTCTGTAACTTAATGCTGGATACTGTTTTTATATTCTGTGATTCAACAACTGAATTAATAGCAAAGCACACATCCTTTACAGTGCCACAACTACCAACTGACAACGTGAATTTTACTGTGAAATAATCCTCAATAAAATGTTTGACTGACAAAAGGTAATAATTATCTATTAATAATAGTATAGTAATTACCTGGCAACTATTTCTGCTTGTACTACACGCACCAATCAGAACATTGAGCAGTTGCTTGAATGTAGCTTAGTGACACTGTATTTGAGTTGATCTTCTTTGATACACCTTCAGAAATACTATATATCATGAATTATAAACATTTAAATGAAAATGCTAATCTCTGATAAAATATAAAGCCTTTTTAAAAAGGCTCTCCTGTGATTTAGTATTCCACCTGCACAAAATTAAGGGAACTGTGAGAGACAGATTAAAAAGCACAAACTGATGTGGGAGACACTGGGATATATTGACTTTCTCATGATTGATTGTTCCATGTTCAGAAATGCTTAGCTATATGACAGCTACATGAGGGTTATTTTTCAAAATTAATAATACTCCTCCACAGAGGTATAAAAACAAAAACTATCACAGTATTAAAATCTTGTGTAGTGTGTAGAGTACATTTGGCAATGTCACCAGACACTGTGGAATTTTTTCACAGACATTGTGCAAGTATTAATCCATAATGAAAATAATCTGTAACTGCAGCCTCCAAAATAAACGCAGTCTCAGTCAGTTCAGCAGCTTCGCAGGCAGAGATTTCATTCCAGAAGATCCTGTCACAAGAATAAAGGAAGTAACAAGTGACATGTGATGTGATGAAGAAGGTTATAACCGTGTTGACTTGTACTGTGCGACAGATGACAGTGAAAGCTACAATCAGAGAAGCCACGATGCACTGACCTCGTCTGACTCCTCTCCCACTGTGCAGGGACCCATGTCGCCATCCTCCTCCGTCACTGCTGAACTCTTATCCTCCATCCGCCTCAGCAACGAGTATCTGTATGCTGTCTCACTGAAATGAAGTGGCAGGCAACGCTGATGTGTTTTTACTGCACTGGGAATTTAACATAATCTCATTAAGGCTCATTAATAAGGTTGTCTTACTTGACTGGGAAGCAGTATTTTCGGATGATCAATACAGCAGCAGCTATTGCTGCTACAGAGATAAGGATCACAGATGCAATAATCCCGGGATGAAGCCTTAACCCAGCCTAAAAAGACAAATGAATCCAATAATAGCTAACAGTGGGGTAGTTAAAGAGCCCATAAACCTAACAGTTCAGTTCATGATGTGTGGCTCGGATAAAAAGGAAATACAGGCAGGAGATATGACAGCTGGACAGAACAATGTACGTATCAAAAGTTCAATAGCAGGGGTGAATCTCTGGCCAAGCAGAGAACTGATATTAAGTCTGATCACTAAACTACAAGTCCAATTCCAAAAACAATGGGATGCTGGAAAATCTACATAGTGGCCACAGACCAGGTCAGCACACGGACTTTTCAACTACAAAGCCATTCTGTTGTCGTAGAGGCAAAATCTGGTTTAGCAGCAAGCTCTGCCCTAAAAAATAGGTTGTCTGGATGGGAGCACACGCTGCTCTAAAACCTGGATATATATTTCAGCATTGATGGTTCTTTTGCAGATGTACAAGCTGCTTGTTCCAAGGTCACTAATGCTCCCCCATACCATCATGCAGGCTTTTGAACTGAGCACTGAAAACGAGGCAGAAGGTCCCCCTCCTCTTTAGTGCGGAGGACACGGCGCCCATGGTTTCCATAAAGAAAATCTAATTTTACTTTGTCTGATCCCTGAACAGTTTTCCACTTTAAAAGAGCTTTGGCCGAGAGAATGTTTCTCTTAAAATGATATATTTTCTTAGTTTAAACATTTGATATGTTTTCTGTGTTCTATTGTGCAAATCATTGCATTCTGTTTTTTACGACACACAGCGCCCCAACCCAAGCTGTACAGCTTGGGGTTGTACACCTTTAAAGTTTGGGCTTTGCTAAGTTCATAGATGATGAGTAGAGTGTGAGAACATTAGTTGTAGCAGTGATAATTACAATCCACACTGAGTGAAAAATAACAATCCAACAGGAACAGTTAATCACACAAGTGAGGAGGTGAAAGATGATGAAATGAAGTATGACTGGCAGGATTTATCAAAAGACTGTTAACATATTCAGTTTTTGTGTGTTTGGTTAATCAGCTGGAATAATACCTGAAAACAAATTATTGAAAGAAAGAGAAAAATGAGAAACATAACTATAATGCTAGAGTCAAATTATTCCGTTACAAAGAAAGAAGACGTACTGGCTGATTTCTGTAACAGCTTGAACCTCCTGTAGTAGCCTGTTTCTTTGGTGTAGTCATGATGCATCATGTTTTCTGTTAATGTGCTGAATTACTGCAGGTTCTGTTAAATTCATCAAGCAGTGAGGCATTATAGGCACCTGAACACAAAGTCAACAAAATGAAAGGTGCTTAATAACTTGAGAGATTACTGTATTGATTATTATAAGATAATAAAATTTAAAAAAGGTGATGATCAAGCCCAGTTACATCAAGTGTAGCCTAACTGTATCTATCTAAAGTATATACTCACTATATATCAGCCTGCATTAGTTTCTTAATAGTATTTTTCATCATATAGGTACAGAAACTTCACACTCTATGTGAAGTTCAGACAGTTTCAGGTTTCAGGCAGGCCTAGCTGTCAGCTCTGACACCATTACCATGGTTACTGCTTTCGTACGTCCTGTCTACAAACCAAGGTGATCGGTTTAAATGTCTTCGGATGCAGCAAAGCTTAATTTACAGCAGTATTTACCTGTTGTGCTGACATCCTTCTGAAGCTCAGATCCTGGTTATTATACTTTCATACTGCAGAAAAAAGCATGTAGCGTTACATATAGCATTAGAACAAAACCCCAAATTACTGTTTCGGCGCTCGGACAACTGCCATAGTTGTTTACTTCCTCGTTGCTTTCACCTGTTGCGACAGGGAGCGTTTCCACGCCCACTGTCAGGAAGTATTGTGCTTTTAATCAGCCCTGTATTTTGGTTGCACATAGGACACTTTCAACGTTGTTTTGAATATTTTAAAAAGGTACCCAAAGCTAATTTCCGTGGACGATCCGCCAGGCAAAAGTTATTTTCAGTAGCTGTCATTTCTACATTTAGTCATGCATTAAAATATAAAACACGTTAAAATAGTAAAATGGTCGATATAATTACTGATCTTTTCAAGACACGTTGCTAAGTTCCTGTTTTGGAAGCCATATTGTAATTAGAAATGGTATTTATTACCAAAACAATTGCTTGTTGAAACTGAATTCATTCCAATTATGAATACATTTCTTAAAAACTATGATTGTGAACAACGTTACCATTTCAGATTTAGCTAAAATTACTCTTTCTGACCCATGATCCCAGCTGGGCCACCTGAATAGTCACTGATCCAGCTGAGGTCGAGTCTGATTAAAATGACTGGAAACTGTGGTAAATTGATGCCGTTTCTCTTCTTTGTTTCGTTTTCCTTTCACTGTGAAGCAAAAACTGATCTGAGACTGAAAACGATTAATCAACCTCATATCAGCCGCTCATCAGGTGCGTCAGTGTTTTGGCAAAACCGAAAATAAGGCCTGCCAGCCCCATGAGCTCCCCATCTGTTGATACTGCTGGTTACATTTACAGACCATAGAAAATTATAGATACAGGTTCATTTGTAAAAACAATTCTTACAACATGGGACATTTGTAAAAGAGGAATATTCAATATGACAAATGCAATCAAAATCAATCGCCTTCTTTTATCCTTTTTGTTTATTGTACAGACAAGCTCAGCTCCAATTAAATCCAGAGGTACACAAGAAATCAAAACCACTGCTGTTGAAATTTAAATGTAATTTAAAAAAATTATACACACATCGACATTTTCCAATTTGATGCACAAATTATGGTAAAGGAAGAACAAAAAATATATATACATTGCTATAGAGCAATGTAAAAGTCAGAAAAGAATGAAAAGAATCTGCGGGATGTTCTTTCAGGAGACTTACATGTTCATTTGATAGCCAAGACTTCTGAAAAGGCTAATTTTACCATCAGATGTTCTTCTCAATAGGGAACAGCTCCAATTCTTGCAAAAAAGCTTGTGTAAGATTTTTTGAGTCCCACTCTTGTACACATTAACATGACACTGCTTACAATGTACAAAGTTCCTGTTAGTGTCTCAAAAACAAAGTCAGCAACATGAAAAGGATTTTTGTGAATGGGATACTTATCGCTTATCAATAAGCCAGGCCTCAAAAATCCTGAAGCCATTCATCCAGAGTCAATAACTTGTGATTTATTAATTTTCATTCTCTGGAGCTTTGAGTCAAGCTAGTACATAGTACTTCCCCGTCTTTGGATCGAAGTAGCAGTTCAGGCAAGGATCATAGAGAAGATTCAAATATTCATCCTCCCTCTCCTCTTCTTTCACAGACACATCCTCTTCTGCAAAAAAGTGAAACATGTCTCTGCTACACCTTAAGCAAACGATACATATACGGTTTACTGTATATGCCGTGCACAGTAATTGGAATTTGCATAGATAAAAACATAAATATAAAGTGTATTTTGTACTTTGTATGTATAGCAGCATAACCATGCCACATATGAAAAAGACATAATCTGTCAGCTGTTACTGGAATAAAATGAGAAGTGTAGATAGTGAGATGACCTTCAGACTCAGGTGGATTTATAAGTTTTCTGCTGCTGCCATTTTTCTCTCATCAATCAAGACCAAAGGAACCCAGACCCTGTACCACATTATGAAGCTGTAAAAAGATTCCCTATAATCCCCACTACTTTAAAGCTTGTGAATGTAGCTGTTAAATTGACAGGAAGTTAAATGCTAAAAAGGTTATGGAATGCTCCAGGAGGAACATTTCATCTTATCAGAAGTTGGGCGACGATAATAAAAACTAATTATAAGACACATTGTGTAAGAGGTTTAAAAATGATGTTGTAAACTGCAAAGGTTTCATCAATTAACCTTGTCGATGTGTCTAGGGGTACGGACCTGTAATGAGCCCGTCTCTTTGACCTATGGAGCTATGTGGAGGACAGAGAGCTCCACTCTTCTGGGTTTTTACCCTTAATTAGATACAGTTTCACATGCTCTCCCACTATGCTGTGTGCAGTCATTGGGGGAAGCTTAATGTTTCCATTAGTTGTTTTCTTAGTGTGGCTTATGTTAAATCATTGGATTGTTTGCAAAGGACATAAAAAGGCTGCACAGGGGCAAAAGGACTACAATAAAGGTAACTGTACTATACCTCTGACTAGATTTTCATGATTGTTCCATGTACTGTCCGACCTTCTCCGCTGGCTGGGAGCAATAATAGGAGGACTGAGGACGTCCATCCATTCCCTAGAGAAAAGACCATAAAGGCACACACTCATGACAACACATGTCATTACACTCACCATCCCACTACTGTTCCTTCCATCAAATTGCCTCCATATGACATTTTAACAATGAAGTCCCATCATCGTGTGCTCTCAGAGCCCAAGTAAGCTTCCATTGTCCTTGAGCCTCTTCTCCTGCACACTTAGCCTCTTAGCTTCACAGTGTCACCTGAAAGATGATTTTTTAAGTTCTGACTCAGGCTGTGACTTCAAAGTATCCACATTCTGGCCCAGAGTAGGGGTCTTGACCTTGCCTGCATCTGGGAGAGCAGGACTTCCTTTGTCTCTAAATGAGTTTATTCCACAAGCCTGACATGCACAAATATACATAAATGATTTCCAGGATATAAATTACACTGCTTTTTTTTACTATGGTGTAATAGACTAGAAATGGGGAAAAAAAAGATGCTGAAGATGAATCATTACTTGGAAGCACTGCAAGACTCATTTGTTAACCAGAATACATTTCAGACTATATATCATCTGCACAATTATCCATTTACATCTTGTGCCTCTGGAAAAACATCTTATAAGAGCACATCACAGCATATTTAATGGGGAACTATAATCTTCGTCTTTATAATATTCAGCTGATAGCAGATAATTTAAGTTTGTTTCTGCATGTTCTCTGTCACCATCAAGAAGTGATTGATAATGTCACTATATTATGTAAACTGAGCACATGCATTATTGACAAAATCTTGCCACGTTAAAACTTTCAGCAAGCAACATTCAGAGCATTTGCATTTCTAGTATCTTCTCTGATTCGTTTTACTGTTGTTGACATAATAGCAAAGTGGTTTCACTGAGTGCCAATTTAACGTCCTTGTCAGTTTTATAGTAAATATTCTGTACATGTTTGGGCCCTATGATTACCATACAAAATAAAACAGCAAATCAAAAATACTTGGAAACGCACTACTTATTATTTCAATCAGATCTTTCTGTACATTTATTCATGGAAATCAAGACATTTTTAACCTTTTGCCTTTAAAAAGACCTAGAACATTGTGTCTATTGAGGTTCTGATTTCAATTTTGACTAAAGACATTTACCCCACACTAACACCCCGCTGACTGTGTGATAGCTAAGAACACAGAACAAAAGTTAATAGAAGCTATGTTCAAGGGGCTTCGGCTACAGAGCTGCAGATTGGACTTCAAAGTGTTAAGCAGGACTTGGTGATATTGATTGAACTCTTACTGTAGATTTTTATAATCCAGATATGCAAGGAATGAAATAAAGGGAATAAAATAGTTAGATTTAATTAGGCTATTTCCACTTTGCAGTGAAATTTATAGAAATTCAAATTGAAATAAAATCCTGAAACAGTATCAAGACAACTCTGCTTGTCTGACACCTTATCATTGTGCTGAAGTACACAATAGTCTTTATTGCAAAACAACTGAATTGCTGCTCAAGGTCTGTCTGACAGTCTGATTCATGGTTTTACATTTGGTCTGCCCACCAAAGGGAGACACAAGTATCATTTTAAAAATGCTAGGAGAAGGCTTGGCAAGATTAAGCACAGCAACAGCCGCGTTTTAGCTGTCAAGAAAACTGTAGTTCTCAAAAGCTAGGAAGCCTTGCAGTGGTGCCAGGATGCTCAAAAAGCACCATGATAGAATTCACTGTAAGGGTGTCTCGGAATGCAATGCCTAAAAGAAAAGAAGGAAAACAACGACAAATCCTGTGCAGCTGCTCTTCAATATGTAAATCAAGTCTTGCTTCGAAGACTAATTTCAGAAGTACATGTACAGCTGCGGCTGCTGTAGAGCTGTGTGAGACAAGTCGGTGAGCGTATTTGAGGTGTCTGTCAATAGCAGCAGTCATTTCAATGGACATTCAATCAAACAGCACAACTCCACTGAATATTTCACAATCTCAAAGACATGTTAGCACTGAAATATGACCATAGAAAAGTAGAAAATTCTGCTTGCCCCCACTGTTGATCAGATGTTTTAGAATGAACAATGAAAACAACACCTAACAAAATATTTAAATGCATGGGAGTCTACACATGTTCACACCCGGCTACCTCACTTTTCATCAATAAATCAGACGTGTTAGAGAGGAGGTGGATGCATAATTTGAGTAGTGGAAATATGATGCAATCTTTTTGTCTTCGTTTGAAACACACCGCATGGTTGTGTACACAAAGACATGGAGATCTGCAGATACACAGCTCTTAGCAGGCAGTGGGTCTGTGCAGGAGCCCTCAGAGGAGAACTGGATCTGTTCACTGTCATGTAAACGTTTTGAAATGGATATATGATGCTATTTCATATTAAGACACAGCCCAGAATTTAGTCAGAGAGAATGCACATGCATATAATACAGTATATTGTACTATACCCACAATGTTAATCCTGTAATACTGTATTATTATAGTATCAAGTGTAGAGTTTCTTTACATTGTCTTCCAAATCAAACACCAACAACCTCGACTCTAAACCATTTGCTTTTCAGGAAATGGGGAAAACTAAACAACAATCTCTAATGTTCAACACATGTTGAGGAATATTGTCAGATGAAGTTCTGTAAGATACTTAAAGTATGTTCACACCTTTTCTCATTTTACTTTGTCAACTTCATTTGTGGTTTCCAAATGTTTCCTGTTGCATTTTGTAAGTGCCTGAAGTTGATTTTAGACACCTTCTCAATACTAAAAATATAGAGTCTTATTTTCTCTTCCCCAGTAACATGCACTCATTTATCAACATGTTTTCTTTTTCTGGTTAGAACTTTCACTTTACTCTGACCTGTAGACAGGTAAAACAAGGTAACGCATGTCTTGTGGCTGTTTCATATTAGGAATACTGAGGCTCCTGTTGTGCAGAAATTGGCCTTGCCTCATCAATGATGGATTTCTCTCTGTACAGCTGCTGAAAGTCAGTGCTACTTTGTAAATCTAACCCTCCCTTTCAGATTTTTTTAATGACCTGAACCAGGGCCTTGATGTCTTATGTTAATTATTGTGCCATAAAAACTGCAAGAGAGAAATCTAAACACAGTAAATATAAAAAATAGTGCTTGTAAAAATAACAACAGCAGTTAAGGGAGATGAAAACCATAGTACTTGGCACATTCTCCACTTATTCGCTCATCTATGAGCAGGATAAGCCCCAGTCTGCATAGTCTGACAGTTGACATTTAGCCTTAATACTGCAGTCACGGGCTGCCATCTGATGAATTTCACAGAGCACTGTATGTACTGTACATTCTGCCAAATTCAAATACAGGTTTACAAGCACATTTTGGTCAATAAGTCAGTGTTGGAATGGCTTACAATTGCAATGTAAAGCACAATACATTTAAATGTGCAAAACACAATGAAATGTAGTTTTGTTTCTATTCTTGGACTGTGACTGGTGCGTCTTACGTAGTGTTTAATTATACATTTTCAAAAAAAGTAAACTTTCTGTGCTGTGACATGTGCTTGCTTACCTGGGGTTTGAGTGTAGGAGTGGGTTCATTTCGTTCTGATAGTGGTGACCCTGATTAGCTGGCTGGAACATTAAAAAGTAACATGCTGTGTTAGAATCTCACAGATTACTCATGAACAGTTAAATGTTTCAAAAATATTTTAGCATTAATTAGTTATCTTCACTTTCAACTTGATTTCTATGGTTCTAAGAAGTATATTAAATTTCACTCTTTCCCTGAAAAACCCCTCCAGATGGCATGACCTGTGGGATATTTTCAATTCAGATACCATGTGCTCATACTATAGAAACTGTAGTCTTAGTTGACCTGCTCCTCTAAACCTTCTCCACATGGCATCATCTGAACTAAAAAAGCTACGAGCGGAGAGACGAGAGAGAAATATTGGGAAGACAGCTGCGGGTTTAATGCAGTTTATGTGCATGTACTTCCCAAACCAGAACTCTTGTGAGCCATGCTAACTGGCAAACTATTTAAGTCCAAAGATCCCTGCCTTTCTGGCTAACAATGTGAAAAAGCATATATAACAACAAAACAGTTGTAGCAAAACACTGAAAAGATGGCTGAGCTGACAATATAAGAGACATTCAACTGAG
Organism: Helostoma temminkii; assembly: GCA_900302695.1. Taxonomy (NCBI): domain Eukaryota; kingdom Metazoa; phylum Chordata; class Actinopteri; order Anabantiformes; family Helostomatidae; genus Helostoma; species Helostoma temminkii. The sequence continues at coordinate 120,980 of OMLM01007555.1, forward strand.
GTGGTTGAAGATAAAGATGTGTCCCCCTTTCAGTATATAGTAATATTCAGCTGCATAAAAAACACAAGTGCATTACCCTCTTCATCTTGTCAAAGCTAAAGACCATATTATAGCCTCAGGAGGCTATTTAAGCCTAGTGCCTGTTTAAAGGCTATTACACTGCATGACATTGATGAAGAAGCATGTTGAAGCCGTAGTCCTTGCATTTGCTTAGTAAATTTTAGCTATCTGTGTGCTCGACTGCTTTCTTTATATTATCCTCTTCTAAAAATAAGACAGACCAGAAATTGTGCCCTGGTGAATTCTGCAGGTAATACGTACTGATGATGATGAGTTACCTGTGGGGTGATGGAAAAAAAATCTTAGGAGCTGAACCATTCCTGTAATATTAAACCCAGTGCCTCACATGGCAATTTAAACTTGCATGAACCACACTTTCAAAGGGAACACTTGGGTCTAAAAGAATTAGAAGCACAGCTGCTGCTAACAGGAGTACATCACTTGCAGCAGTGGTTGCCCTTAGGTATGTGATGACTTGCCTGAAACACTATCTGCTGAACAGCTTCTCAGAAAAGCCAGGAGCTGTGTTGGCTAAGAGTTCACACTCAGTTGGCTAAGCCTGGGTTCTCAACTCTGCACAAAGACACTAAATAACACTATGACAGAAATCCTAAAACAGCTTTACATGTATCAAAATGACATTGCCTTAGATTATCATTTTTGGCTTCTATATGGAGATATAAACATTTGGTTAAAAACTGCACTGGATAGCATTTCTAGACTGCATACACAGTTTTGGCAAATATGTTTATTTAAATAATGCTTGTGCCAGTATTGTTAACACCCATTCTTCTGTTTATTTATAAAGGCAGTGTCCAGGTGACGTCTGGTGGATAAGCTTAACTCTAGTGGCTGGTGTCTTCCTTCTTGTATTTCATTCCTATTGTTTTTCCCTGGTTATACAACTGCCCTGGCACAATTAAAGTCTCAACAGCATTATTGTTCTTGCTTTGAATATTGTTTCCTCTCTTAGCATATTTAATATTAATATTAATAATCCCTTGTTTGTTAAAATATTTGTTTTAACAAATATTAATTATTAAAATGTTTATGTCTTCGATATTAGTGTGTAGAGGGAATATCAATGCTATTGGTTTTCCCCACTATTTTTGGGAAGTTATGGACAAGATAACTTATTCTTGCTATTTCTCACAAGATGCTATGGGCTACAGTGAGAATGTCTAGCATAAACAATGACTGACAGAATTTTAGACTACAGAGCTGTGTTACCAGCTAAACCGCTATCTGCTAAATTCTCACTCTTCAGTTCTTAGTGCAGCAGTAGAGTCTGTAATTTAATGCAAGATGCTAACATTGAATATAGCCCTCTACAATGCCCTCTTATTAGTATAAGTGTTAACATCTATCATTTTATAATTACCACACACCATATTACAACTGATATAAAGTCAGCTTAGCACAACTACTGTAAATGAGAAAAACAACCACTAGAATATTCTATGCTATAAAAATAATTTGTCTTTTACTTGTTCTTTGTATCATTCATTAATATGTAGATGTGTAGTTGTAATCAGACAGAAAATATATATCAAATCTTGGACCACAGCCTAGAAGCTGATTATTTTTTGTTCAGCCTAGTAAGTGGAACACAGCATACAACTGCCTGGGGTGAAGTTACACCTGGGATAATGAATAATATTGTTGATGCAGTAACTGAATATCACACCATATAGGGGCATGAAATGGCTAGTTAGCTTCAAGCACCAAGCAGTAACTATTCTGCTCCCTTAACCCGACCTTATACATGTATTCGGCCGCTTTTGAGGTGTTATTTATTGGCAAGAATATGCTATTGGTGGTGCTGATGTCATATGTATATAGAAATGTAAAGCACTGCAGCTTTTAAAATTCTAAAAACATTAATTCTGTGTTTGATTATGTTCATCTTTGTTCAAAATGGTGCCTACCAGGAGATATGGCAACATGTTTTTATTGGTGACCACATTGCTAACATTGCAACCATGAAATGATAATCCATGTGATTATACTGCTATTCATTTTCTTCTACTCAGTCTATTAGTAGGAACCTGTACATTATGTACAGAAATGGAAGCAGACTTATATCACAAGCATCTATAATGACTGTACTCACTGGGGATCCTACAGTGGACCCAGCAGCCACACAAGGCAGCCTTCTTTCTTCATATATATATATATATATATATATATATATAAATAATGTCACTATGCTAATGGACCATAGATCTAAATGACCTTCAATAGCCAAGAGCAAACTATACCATCTTTGAATGCTTAAATGACCTCTAGGGATAATTTCAAATGACCTAAATAATTTCTAGTCACTAAGGGAATTGTGGATATTGTGTCAGTATACTTTTAAAAGCTGTAAGGGGCCAATTAATGTCTTTCTATCTCCATCATCTTTTGTAATGCAGAAAACACACCAAAGTAAGATGAACATTAGTGCTTCATTTTGGCATTAGTTGGGGGCTTGAAATGTAAATTAGCAAAGGTAAGGATCAGCTGGGGTCACAAATAGTATCTCAGTTGGGACATAGATGCGAGACAATCTTGTACATGTGTGTTACTTGTTAGTAAAGAAGCAACAATAAAAACATAGCAGAATACAACAGTACACACCGTGGTGATGTGGGTCCAAGTAGAGGTGTCGTCACTGCTCACGCTGATGCTAACATTACACTGGTGGATCTGAGATGCACTGAGGCCTGAGGGTCTACACTCATCTTCCTCCTGCTCTTTTTGGAGGCTTGCCAGCATTTGGAGCTCCTCATCATCATCCCCATGTGGCTGTAGACTGCCAAGCAGGTGTAAGTCGCAATGACTGGAATCAACAGGCTTCGGTGTCTCGTTTTCTTCCTTTAAATAATCACCCATACGTGAGATGGCACCTTACACTTAATAACAGTCAGATATACACTCAAATCCACAAAGTTGATATAACATTTTCTTCAATCAGAAAAAAAAAGAATCTTAAAACAATAGACAGCTGCTTTAGTCAATGCTAAACATAAGCCATTGTTCTGAACTTCTGAGGAAGTATCTTTTAATAGAGGATCTATTGATTTCGGAGCATACTATGCTAACTTGATTTGTCTGAGGGCAAGAAAGCATGGCATTGCCCTGGTGTTGAATCAATGGCAGTCAATAAACCAGGGCTGGAGGGAGGGAAACAAACACCTTGTCATATTTCTCTGACAACCTTTCAGTCAAAGCCTTCACTGCATGCTGCCTGCTGGAGTTGGCACAAATCAGCAGTCAGGAGCTACACTGATGAAGGATGCTGGATATGTCTCAGCAGTGAGTTGTGTAAATGCAGAAAGCAACAGCCAAGTGACAGATCTCCCTTCAGGCCTTGCGATTGCTTCAGTTGACTATCCTCTGATCCTGGACGTTTTTAACTGGGATAGGGACCTACCTCAGTTTGTAACACGGCATAGTCTGTTTCTTCTCAGCAAGGTGGAACAAACCTTTTCATCAGTCCTGTTTAGCTGTCCATATCAGCAAAGATCACACATTACTATGGGCAAAGAGAAACCGCTAGACTGAATACTATCAGGGCTTTATATAAGCCACATGCCCTTAAAAACCAACTCTGCATGTCCTAACTATGAATACAATTTGTAAATTATGACTGCAAATTCATTTTTTTGTGCCTACAGGCTCATCTACTTAAGATATGCCTGTGGGGGCCTGATTCTGAAGATACTACTTAAGACTTAATCATTTTTAACAAAATTGTTCAAACTGAATTTAATCAAAGCAACCATACTGCATTAATCAGTTTGGAGGGAAGAAAACAACTAAACCATTATCACACCTTTATATTTTGTTACCGTTTCCACCAACTCCCGACAACTCTTTAGTCAATGCTGCAGATGTTAAACTTGTTTGTCTGAGGCAATAAAGTACAGCAGGGCTATCAAAGCTTTTGGCAGATATGGTTGCCTACAGGGGTTGCTAAGAGTGGCTTAGACTCAGGGACCATAAAATCATTGTATTTAAAGTTTTAAAACTCCCTAATTAGCTGCAACTCTAACTATTTTAGGACTACATGTAACTTTTTTTACACATTTCATTAAAATGAATTAAACTGCTTATACTGTATAGAGTTTCATTGGATAGCGTCAATCAATATTCTTATAACACATAGATCATCAAAAAAGATATACTGAAATGTTTTAAAAGTGTAGTAGCTCTTGCTTTTTTCTCCAGTGTTTATGTAAATATGAATATTAAAAAGTTAAAAAGAAGTCAAACTTGTTTTTGGGATAAGTGTTTATCACACTGATTTGTGTGATCAGTGTGATAAATAACAAGCATGTTGCAAGCGCTGACAAATATCTTCTGTGTCAATATAATGTTGCATCAAACATAGAATTGCACTGCAAATGCAATTAGGGGTGATGGCCAATCAACAGTGATTCTGTTAATTATCATGTGAAACATAAAAAATGGATGAAAAAAAAAGATTTATATGTTTGTATCTGTGTCACAAAAAACTCTGGATGATTGTCAATGACTTTAAGCAGTACCTTGTGATGTAGACAGTCATCCAACATGACTTCTTGCAGTAGTTTCCTTGAAAGTGAGACACTGTTGTTAACATCCTTAACCTGGTTTGCTACCACTGATCCACTTGGGCCACACTGTCTGCTTAGTGTTGCTCTGGGTGAACGGCAACGCGTGGGGACCATCCCAGTTTGTTCAGCTCTCTCACTGGATGGAGACTGCACACTTGTTTTAGCAGTGATGTGCTTGTTTGATGTTTGGTCAGTGTTGTGAGGTACAACATGGTCTTCAATGTGAACATTCAGTGTTGGATCAAGAGCTCTGGGAGTAGTAGGGTTTGACTCAGCGCCCACTCTTTGATGCTGGAATGTTGTGTAGCTCTTGTCCTGAAAGAAATAAAAGACTGATTTAAAATTAATGTAAAACACACTGTAAAACACTACATATGTTTCAGTGTTCCCTGAAAAACTTGAACTTGAATGTGTTCTGCCCTTCAGATTGATGTGTACTTAATGAAACATGATAATGAGATGGAAAACAGTCACTGGGATTGACTAGGTGCTGGCGATTCAGCTTTAAATTAACCTTGTGTTTAAAAAGGCTAATGACATTCTCTTATAGTCTGCTAATCTTCTCCACTTTCACGGTCAAAGTTAACACAAAATTTTTTAACTACCAATCAGGTTGCATGATACACTGCACTTAGAGACACACTGCATACAGTTGTTATTTTCAAAACATTAAAGGAATAGACCACTGAAAAGCTCTTGAATCTATTTCTATTCCTTACTTTTGTTTTCTCTTTTTGTGGTGTTTTCTTCATCTCTGACCTTTGTTTTGCAGTAAAAGGTTATCATATGCCCCAGAGGTTCACTTACTCCATATGTTATTTGTTTTCTCTTTTCTTCTATGTTTTGTCATTTTCATAAGTGCAAGTGAATAAACAGCAGCCTACATGTATTATTGAAAGGCCTTATATTGATGTGGCTGTGAGCATATTGCTTTGCAGTGTTTATGTGTTTAATGTGTGTGTGCCAGCCTTTGTGTTGCACAGTATGTATATCATTTGAAAAGTATGTGTCTTAGTATGAGAGGAATGAATCAGTCTTCTGTGCTACTGAAAAGTTATTATTGGATTAAAATAATTGCACTTTGATGAAAATATGGCAAATTTTGGACAATTGTATCTCATGCATTTCAAATAGTTCACACAACAAAGTCCATTGCTTTGTTTTGCTTTAATATTTCTCTATGTTTAAGAACAAATGCCGGCTCCAAAGAATTGCATGAATGTGATGCAACACCTTGAAAGATGATATTGCTCCAAGTTGAGAAATGAGCAACATGCCACAAATGAATGAAAATCTAAATCAGGCCAACCTGTGTCAGATGGCAATTACCGCAGCCTGGTATGCAGACTGACTCAGGTCACAACGTTTAGGATGAGCCACGGCACTATATATTATTTAAATTGTAAATTATTAAAGGGGTTTCATCTAATTGAGAAAATTAATATTTGTCTGTGTGTCTTGTTTTATTTTCACAAGAACTAAACATATCTACTATTGAGGAAACAAATAATTTTAGAATTGTGAATGCATAGTTATATATATTAAAAAAGAAGGCATTTTAATATCTTTAACACAATCGCTGTTGATCCTATATTTCATCTCCTGCTGCCCATCTGATCTAGATGTTCTGCTCTGTAATGTCATGTAGTACTGCCACACAGGCAGTGCTACACGAGCCACTCTATGAGCAAAACACCATATTGCCATATTTATTCCATCAACACCCTGGCACTTTAAAGCAGGAATATGTTTCTCTTCTTGGCAGCGGAACTGAGACTGTAGCTAAACTTTGGCCTGTGAGAAAAATAAGGAACTGGTTTAGGTGTAAATAATTAGTCAGCAACAGTAAGGGTAAGTAAATACTTGTAAGAAATTGTAATGTAAAATTAGAAATATCAGTTTATATAAATGTTTTTTAACCAACGTCTTTCATTGTTACACTCCATGAAGAGAATAACTGCACATATCCTGCACAGGCTACGCACATCTGTGGCAATATGTAATTTGCAGTTTTGTGCTCAACCACACATAGCCTTCCTTTACCAGCATAACAATCTATCACAGAAAAAACAACCCTGCTGGAGTGTGGGTATCAACATTGTGGTTATTGAGTATATGATCTTTTTGATACCTGAGGAAACAGACATTGTCCTTTTAGAAAAACAGTATTTTCTTTGGATATTAGAAACAAGTATGACTCTCTTATTTCCTCTCTTGAGAAGAGCCATTTTCAAAATGACCATCTCATAGAAAAGTTGTAAGCGAGATACCAGAAAACATAAAAATGTCATTCTTTCTGCTGCTAGTGTCAAAATACAGTGCACTGTGCTGGATTAAATTGCTCTCACGGAAAGATATTGCATACTTATTTTATCACACTCTAACCCTAGTTCATATGGAGTGATGGCAGCTGATTTTAATGTGCTAATTTGAAGAAGCGCTCCTGTAATCACCCCCCTTAGACACACTTTTGGTGTTATTTCATTGTGAAATTTTGTGAAATAATTATTTTTTTGCTTGCATTTACTTTTAATCCCAGCAATTTGATAAAGTTGCCATCAGTTAATTTCCCAGAATGCCAGTGGCCATTTACTAAAAAGCAGATCTGTTTTTTTTTTTTTCAGATAAAGGTAGAGAGAAAAATTTTAAAAATATAACCTTTGCAACTATGGCAATAGTTACAAAGCTTACATCAGTGGCAACAGACATGTCAGTGGTTACCACACCTCTACAGTACGCCTTCAGTCAGAGCGCCCAGGGTGGGTGCTTGCTGCTTCTCACAATATTCAGATTGGCTTATTATTACAGCAACATAGGAAAAAGTCACATGGTTATTTCATTGGAGAGAGACACATACTATATTTCTTCCACACGAGTTTGTGTGCGTGTCTGTGTGTGTGTTTGATGTGGTTTCCCCAAAATTTGCTAAAACCAACTACTTGTATTGGCTAACAATAAGCTAACAAAACATATTTTTGGCAGGTAAACAATCAGACAAATTTAAAAGGTTGTGCACTTTCAAAAGAGATATAATATATATTTAAAACACCCTTCAACCCAATGAAAAATGCAACAGCCACAATGTCAACTGTAGATAGAGCTTTGTGGAAGATGAAGGCCATATCTGCAGAAAAAAAAAGGTATACTATTTTTCTAAACAGATTACACTGATTTGAATTCAACACATGCACATCTGCACATGGAGTCTCACGCAAAAACAAGTTTGTATTCTTCTCAAGTTTGTAATCATTCATACAGGTGTTACACATCAGATTCACCAAATTCTCTTAGTTGAACAAACTTAATCTGTTGTCTCAGACTGATAAATACCTCCAGACCTTGAGGAGTTGCCATCCATGAGATCTGATCAATAGCATAAGTAGTGCCACTAAAATTAGCATATAAGGCTTTTGTTCTTCAATTGTAGAAAAGTTTAATTTATATAAAAGTCATACAAGAGTAAAAAGAAGAATTTCTGTGGAACTATGGGAAAGAAAATTAGTAGAGTTAGTAGTCATATGAAAGGAGCTAAAAAATTAAGGTTCAGGCTGCATGAACTTAAATACAAAAAATACATATTTCTAATGCAAAGTTCTCAATGACTAATATATGAAGACAAAAAAGATAATTTTTAATACTACCACAAAATCTGAGACATTAGAGTAGAAAATATTCCAGTTTACAGAATGTGATGTTACATTGTCATGTGTTGAATGCATGAAGACCTTGAGCCCCCAATGCAATAAAACATTTATATTTCAATTCATTAATATCTAACAGAACATATGGAGAAAGAGAATTTGGTGAATGTCACAAATTATCTTAAAATGCTTGTACATAGCAGCTACAGCCCGTACTAGTGGCTCTTGAAGAGGCCCAATAGTTTATTTATTTAAACAAAACAGATCCGAAAAATCAAGGTATATTCCAAAAGTGGTCATATCATGATTTTTCTAAATCAGATGTTTATCAAAACTAGTAGTGTGTGTGATGTAATGGAACTACTTTGCTTATTTAATGGAGATGGGTATTAGTGTCAGAGAAACTTCAAACGTGTCCTAAAAAACTCACCTCATCACTTTCACTCCCAATGAAGTCATCTTCCGGCTGGGCCTCATGCCGCCTCCTGCTTTTGTTCTGAACCTGGCCATCTCCCATCTCCATCTTCTCCTGGTCACAATGGCCTTGTCCTCGTTTGGGCGAGTGAGGGTGGGATGAGAAAGTGAACACCTCCTCTTGCAGAGTAAGCTGAGGCTCAGGCCCCTCATTACTCTCCCAGCTGCTCCAGACCTGCAGGTCAGAAGCCAAACCTCGCCTGATAGAGCTGGAGAGAGGCTCCGCTGGTATTGGAGCAGCTTTGGAATTTTCCTCTGCAGGACTGAAATTACACTCATCTAACATAAAAGATCAAGCACAAAACAAAGCCAAGAACATTTTCTCCATGAATCTGGTGTTAATCTTAAAAAATAAGTTCAGGCTTTAAGAGTAATACATAATACACAGGTCTTTCACAATGCACTTGAAGGACTAAGAAACAAAGACTGACACAAAAATGTAAGTTAATCACAGTGAGATATAAATGTTTCATTCATGTGGTTGATGTTACTCTAAATTCATTTCATTAAGAGCACATGAATGTGAAAACAAAATGCAAAGTTGTAATGAATTCTGCTGTTTGCCAAAAGTGAAAATAGCTTGTTTCTGTTAATAGCTGTGCTGTGCAAATACATTAATGAGAATACAACATACACAACAATATGAGTAGTGAGAATGCCATTATCCTGCTAAATTGTCACTCAGGAAACAGCTCTGTCCAAACATTCATTAAAATCCAACTAATTTCCAGACCAATTGTACAGTAGTATTAAAATGTCTGACACTATGTTACTGATAATATGTCCAAAAGGGGTCAAAGCAACATCTTAAATGACTGTTGCATCCATTCACATTTGCACACAAAAACACTGAATACTTAGATGATAGGCCTGAGATCAAAGAAAGAGGCACCTCATATCTGAATGAGTGAGCACATTTGAACCTCTCAACAGCATAATCACTTTCTCTAATTGCCCACTGTGTGGCAAACCCTGGGCCCAGGAGATGTCCCTTTGACTTTTATTTAATGTACCACATTACCATTAATGAACTAACTGCTTTCTGTCTGTGGGCTGGGATGCAGCACTGGAGCTTACTGCTGTGGAGAAGCATAACCTCTTTTATTTTTTCAATACAACGTGGGTGTAGTTGTATGTTTTAAGTGTATGTGCAGGAGCTGTGGTGAACCAATTTGAGCTTGTGGGTTTGGGGTACAGTCATGCAAATGGCGTTGATGTGGCTTATGCAAAATTTAAAAAGGGGAACAAAAGCAGTGGTATATGCAACGTGAGTGAGGCTGATTAAAATTCATCCAAAATTTTGAAGCAGTCTAATTTATAAAATAAGACTAGAACTACGTATTTTTCTCAAAGACGAAGAAGCAACTCGGTAAAAGCAGAACGTGTCAAGTAGACACCAATAATGCTCAACATGCATATTATTGTTATATTATATGCATATTATTCTTTTTTGTCTTGTGTTTTTCTAGCCAGTTTAAATGTACATGTCTTCCTGCTGCTGCAACCTGCTGTTTTGAACCATCTCCCTTCACAGCAGATGTGAGCTTCACCTGCTATTAGGTGCTCTGTCTTTTCTGTTAGGGTCAGAGGTTGCTCTCTGCTCTCTTGCCTACTGGGTGAAGAAGTGCACCTCTCACTGATTTTACTATGTTTTTGTGGCCACCATGTACCACATCTGAATCAGCTGCTAACCAAAATTAAAAACCTTAGCACAGAGCATGATACATTCAGCAAGCATAGAACTAGATTCAACGATACATCCAGAAAATTTAGCACATACTGTAGATTACCTGATGATGTTAGCATCTCTTTTCCAGCACAGAAGACCCGTAGCCTCTTTAATCCCTGCTTGTCAAACACTCTGTCTTTGGGGGGATGAGGCTGTAAACTTCCAGCTGTTCCTACATACAGTACTTTCATTATTGTAAAAGCATTATAACACAAAACAGTCAAGCAGCGATGCTTTTGAAACTTTTATACACTTTGAAAATCCCTAATAATGAAGACATGTCAGAGGTCACTTCTTAGATTCAGTGCTGCAAGAATACATCATACTACATTATGTTCAGCTGAATTAAAGTCATTTAATAACCTATCTGTGTGTTCACTCAGGCTCATACAAGCTGCATAAGTTGTTAATAAGTGAGCACATTCTGTAAAAGATGTACTTTAACTCGTAGGTTTGTTCATTAATATATAATGAATTTACCAATTCTTAGTACTTAAAGGAATACCTGTGTGCTCTCTTAAGGCCAGGAAGGTCTATAATGGCTCATGACAGTCACTTATTATATACACTCGACCACCAACTTACTCTCTTTGCCATATTGTCTCACATGTATCGTATACTGTATGCCTCCCAGCTCCCCTATAGAACTGACCAGGTATACTTTTACTTTAACTACATGTGTGACTTTCTTTCTTCCCATTAGATTTTTGCATGTTAGCTATACAAGTACTTTTTTTTTACTCTACAGTCTTCATTAAATTCATCGTTAAATGTGACGTTTTCCAGTAAGTGGGAAATAAACTCAACTTTTCAGTGTACATTTAGTAAGTTAGAAAAGAAAGAAACAAATCAATGAAGAATGAAAAATGTGATAAAAAGTGCTTAGGTGATAAATAGGAAGAGGAGTGGTGCCTGTTTGGATGTAGAAGAACCCGTTTACCTTCTGTTCAGTTCAAATCCATATGAATAAAAAAATAATGCAAAAACTAGTTAATTTTCTATTTTTCATTTTTAAATACAACAAACATTAAAAAACACAGTTTTTTATGGTCATTTATGCATACACACACGTGAAAAAAAAATGTTTTCTTTGTTTAATCTAAATCAAAGTGTTGTATAAAAGCAGTTGAATTCTGTGCTGTGTGCATTTTCCTTTTTTCTGTTTCAAATGGAAATCGTGAAAACGGATGTGTGGGCGTGGCTCGTTTTCACAATAAAAGCTGATCTTACTTGACACCCAGACTGTTAACTCCAAGGTGGGGTTGGACAGTTTGCAAATGTCATTAATGCACCTTCATCAAATCTCCACAGTTTAGGCAATATGGCCCCACGTCCTTTAATTTGATTTAGGCAATACAAAAAAGACATAGTTTTAAAAATCTTTTTTAACTGTGCTGACTGTCATCTGGGACTACTTGCCCTTCCCCAGACCTGCTAAGCATTAACCCGGCTGTAGATTATAGTCAGTGTCGAGGAGGAGTAGTAAAGCACCCACAAATAAATAAGCATGAAAGGAAAACAAAATGTTGACTATCC
>OMLM01007555.1:133022-160796 GCA_900302695.1 Helostoma temminkii
CACTGTGAAATATTCCTGATCCTGGGTTAAGGGATAGCAGGGAGAATGTGGAAGAATATAGCAACTTCAGTTGTAAAAAAAATTTTGATAGAGAATAAATAAGGCCGATGTGGGGAAGGACAAGTAGTCCCAGACGACAGTCAGCACAGTAAAATAGGATTTTTTAAAACTATGTATGTCTTGTTTGTGTTGCCTAAATCAAATTAAGGGGTGTGGGGCCATATTGCCTAAACTGTGGAGATTTGATGAAGGTGTATCAACATTGACATTTGCAAACTGTCCAACCCCACCCTGGAGTTAACAGTCCGGGTGTCAAGCGAGATCAGCTTTTATTGTGAAAGATCCGATCACACATCCGTTTTCACGATTTCCATTTGAAACAGAAAAAACACTGTGATTTAAATTAAATTTCACATGTGCATATGCATAACTAAACATAAAAACTGTGTTTTTCATTGATGGTTTGTTGTCCTTAAAAATGAAAAATAGAAAATTTACTTGTTTTTGCATCATTTAATTTACCATTTCAGAACGGATTAAAACTGAAAGGAAGGTACACGGATTTAGATGGCATGCAGACTAGACAAAACAACACAGTGTACTCTCTGCACTCTTTACCCTGATGATGGGTGTGCAAAGGTTCTTCATGTGTTAAAGTCTCACTGAGGTTGGCAATAGTCTGACTCTCTGCAGAAAAGTTTTGCTTCTTTCTAGTAGAGGTGGATCCCTACAAGGCACAAAAAAACAAGATAAACAAGTTCAAAGAGAACATATTCTATTTTGCTATTTTGCACAGTAATGTATGGCTTAATAGTCCAGATCATTCTGAAGGTTACTTGTTATTATGGGATTCATGCAATTACCATATTCGAGATAAAGAGTACACTATCCATTCCATCTGAGGCTGCACTGCTTTTTCTTCCAGTTTGAGCATGTGGTCCTGAAGCCCTGGAGCCTGAGGCTGTGAGTGAAATGGCCTGGGGCCTAGTTCGTCGATAACTGCTTGATCTGGCAGTGGCACACTGATCAGGAACTGCAAAGAAATTCCTATTACTTATTGACCTGTATTGATCTTTGCTGCAGGTATAAGATTCTCCTTCAACCCTTTGATACGTAGGACTGCAAATTTGAAGCTTGTACTTAGGCTGTTGATAGCCGTGGTAATTATCAAATTACAAAAGTCACAAAGTTCACCTGATTAAAAATACACAATGAGGCCAGTTCTGTGTGAAAGGTTCAGACAAGCATCAAGCATCAGCTGAGTGAGAGGCTGCCTTCACACCAGCCACAAAGTTTGTTTAAAGTCACTGTTTTACTGTGCATTGAAAACTTTAAAAACATGGCTTTCTTCATACATTATGTACTGGAGTGTATTTCTATTTAGTGTATACACTACTGTATATAGAAAACTAATCGGAGACTAAACTTGTGTTTATCTGAAGTCCAGCTACCAAGATGCACACATTCAACTGCTTGTGTCAGGTCAGTATTAATGACATTTTACACACAATTATGTATGCTACTTAGAATTAGAACCTATTGATCACAACATTCAGCTTAAACACATAAATAAAATGGATGAACAAATACAAATTAGACTCTACTCCTTAGCTGACTGGATTGATATTTGTTCTTTAATCTATCAATCTGGTCCATATCATCATGCGAAAATAATGGGCTGCTGTGGGAGTCATGATACAATGATGACCTGACCCTGCAGTGTCTGTGCCAGGGCTCATTAGGGCAACCTCTGCTGATGCTAACAGCAAAACACACTTTCTGTGTATTGCTCATCAGAGCAGAGAGCAGACACTTCCTGTAACAAAACACAGAGGATCGACATAACACAGACGGAGCATGTACAGTATGTATTTTAAGTGAAGAAAATACGTCACACTGCTGTGATGTAGTGAATTCAACACAGAAAATCTAAAGATGAACCAAATTTGAAAGTCAGTAAAGTGTGTTTAAATCTGCAGTAGCCCATAATGATAGTATGAGATATATGATGGTTGATGGACTAAAAAATATTTGGGTAGTAATTCTGATCTGTAAAAAATCCACTGATGTTGTGAATAACAGTACGTCCTCTGTGTTTGAGTAAGTTAATCAGGGTTTGTTTGTTGTTCCATGACAAAAACACCAGAGCTTACTTTTAACAGTTTCTGACAGATTGGGTACTGAAGCAACAATAATCACCATGCAACTCTGTCACAGTGAAATTGGATGCCTACTTTATTAGCAATCGTTTTCATCATTAGGAATGTTATGATAGTAATGCAGATGCTAATTATGAAAAGCTATTTCTTGCGTGTGGTTGTTGCTCTCTTCTATGGGCATTGACGGTTGACTCAACACGACTTAGACAGCTGTCAGAACAAATAAATAAGGCCTGATAAAAAAGGCCACAGAGGCGGCGGAACTGGATTACTGGTGCATGTCTCTTTATACGAGGAGATAATTGCAGCTCTCTGAGTACAGGTGAGGTGCAAATGACCATAAAAATGAAGACCACAGGAATTTCATATGAGAAAAACAAATCAATTATCATCACAGTGTCTTTATAGTAAACAACTTCTCTATGTGCACCCATCTCTAAACCCTGGTCCCTCTACGTATATGAACTGTTTTGTGAGCAGATGGTGGCTGGTAATTGTAATCTAATTGTATAAATCTACACCTTCAGTATTCCTGCCATAAATTACTCTCAGAGCAACAAATCTATGAACCTGCTGTGATTTATTTGAGAAAAAATGCAATAACTGACAAAGAGTAGCTGGAAACCTTAACAGAGTATACGCACACCTGACTATTGCACTTACAGTACATGTGTTTGTTGAGCACTGTCTTCAAAACCCAGGTTTTAATATGCTGCTACAGAAGCCTCTTCTGTTGTGTGAAGGCTTTCCGTGAGATTGGCTCCCATTCAGCCACAATAGCATTAGTGAGTTGACCACCGTTGTTTGATGTTGGGGCCTGGTTAAATTGCAAATCGTCCTAAATGTGTTAATTGGAGTTGCAGTCAGGGCGTTATGCAAGTCAGCAAAGTTTTCACACACAAAACTTGGAATGTAAAACTTAGAGACACAGGTATTGCCAATTTGAAATTGAAAACTGACTTCTCTAAATAGTTACTACAACGATGGAGTAAGTATATTCTGTATAAATAATTGGAAATAAGGAACCTGGACCAAACCCTGAAAAACAGCACTGGTGGAATATGTAGACAGGGGTCCATTTTGGGCCATGTAATTCACATTGTTTGCTTTGTTACCTAGTGTGAAATGTAACCTAAAGTAAAGCAGTTCAACCATAACAACCAGTCTTACCTACCACAGCTTGACTTCACAAGGCCAGTTCTCGAATCTGCCTTACGCAAATTCTCCATGTTCAACATCTGGGTTATATGATTTACATCTGGTGGGAACTGACAACTGCGAGGAATCATGTCTGTGAGACCAGCCCCACTGAGAAACATATCTAAATTTAAATGAGAACAGTGTCAGTCCTAATCACAGAATAAACCAAAAAAATCTCATGGCATCACATCACATAACAAAGTTAACACTTTGATCAACTGGCAAACAGAAAATGACAAGCAGTCTTTACTCTCAGGTAGCGTACAGGAAGTGTGAGTAGCCAGCTATGAGTGCAGCTGTTGGCACTGCTGAGCTATATCACAGTTAAACTAAAACACACTTTGTTCGCTGCCAACTACCACAGCCAAATGTCTGCTTCTCTCTGTGTCAACATGCATACACATAATAATATATCTATACAGACTCACAAGGCAAACAGATCTACTCAAAATGAAGATCACTGTCTAGTGCTTAGCTGTTGTATCCTTTCAATAATCACACATATAGGGTATTTTAAGATGATGACGACTTTGACATAAATCACTTAGATAGAATAAAGTGTATTACCATCAGCTGACATTCCTGCGGGCTCTGTTTTCATGGTGAAGATTCTGCGGACTTTACAAGTAGCAAACAAAGTGATGCCATCCAGTGTCAAAAATCCCTTGAACAGTCCAGTTGTGAATGATACAAGGTCGACGCACAAAGTAGACCACTGAGACAACAGAAACAATATGATGTTGTAGTTAGAAAGATCCGTTAGAGGTACAGCTCAACACTAACAATGAAATGTGAATACCAGTGATAAAAAAATCACATGGCTGAAAGTAAAAAAACATTAAAAGAATATTTCAAGGTTGAGTTAGATACTTACAATATTGCGCTTCAATCCCACAAAAGGTATCTTTGCATGCAAAAGTGTGGCAGACAACTCTTTATGCACTGTTGATAAGTGAAGTCTTCTTTTCAGGTGCTCAGAATCAGTTATCCTGTGAACAACACACAATAGAACAGATCATAAATTATCACCAGCATCAGTGGTGTCACCAAGAAGTCCTGACCAGAGAAATCCACGAGCTTCCACAATGTTTCCAAGGTAAGCTTTTAAAGGTGTTTTCACTTTTATTTAGTGCTGTGAAATAAGCTGTCATGCCACAGTTCAGTGGAAGAGGAACAACAATATTTCCACAGATTGTTAAAAGAATCATGTTAGTAACTTCATAGTAAGAACTTATTTCAACTTCTAATAGTCCCTAATTTGAATTTCTATATGTTACAGTGACTACATAGCAACATCCTACCGTATGCCACAGCCTGCGCCTGTAATACACTGAAATTTCTGAGCACAAAAAACACTCTCTAAAGATCACATTTGTCAGTATGAATGCATTCGTATGAAAAACATTCTACTTTTAGTGACTAAATGGACGAATATAAACACTTGACAGCTACACATATTTTACATCCTGTATAGTGTAATGTGTAGCTGTTTTTACAAGCTTATGTATACTATTTATTTAATAACCTTGGAGAATTTACTTTGGTTAAGAAGATACAAATCTTTGTAGCAATGTATATATCTACATCTTTTAAATGATTAGGAAATTAAATGTAATTCAACAATAATTTTCTGTATTTTACTGTACATTGTAGTAGGCTATATTACAATATTAAGTATTCTGTATTTATGAAAATACTAATTAAACAATTAAACAGTACGCTGTTTAATTGCTTATTGTCTCAGCCACAAAGTTTATTATTTAAAATGCATTGGAGCTGTTCAAGGTGAGCTTCCATTTATACAGTTTAAAAAGGCAATTTTAAAACGTCTTGACTGCTCTACTTACACAAGCTCAATGGAGAAATCTTTGCACGGAGGAATATTAACTTGAAGGACCAGGAATCTTTGAAGAAGCCCAACTAATAAAAAGTAAAGTGGATCACTATTAACAAGTGGCAATAAAACAAACATTACAAATGGGTGAAAGTATAGTGGTGACTTACGAGACATTTTCACATTCTCTGGTATCTGCATCTTGACTGTCTGGCTGCTTCCCTCCAGGCAGTAAACAAATCCTTTGACTTCTTTATTATACTCCTATGGAAATAAATAATACAGAAGACGCCTTGCTAAGTATGACCAGTGTTGTGTACCTGTATGCCTGCTTCAAGGATTTTAAAATGCTTTTTATGTGAGAAAGTCAAAATCTATTAGCCTGGTGCAAGGGTTGTAAACAGTGTGGAGTTACTCATATTATGTGGCATCTACAATAAAATGACGACACAAGGTGATATTTACTGCCAACCCTCAATGCAGTTCATTCTGATATTGTGCAGCTAAGCTCACATTTATGTACTGCACAGATTTCACTGTTTCATTCAGAGGAGATAATTCAGCTCTGAGGTAGTTTATCATTCAGACTTTACAAACTCTGTTATGTATATTGAACCGCTTTAGATTGTATTTGTAAGCCTGTAGGTGACAACTTAATTGACTTACGGGACACACAGGCTAGTTGAATTTCATCACTGTGCAACAGTGAGCATATGGGCCAGTACAGGTGAGCTAGCAGTTGAATAGTTACCTTATGAATAGCAGAAGGCCCTCCGCTAAGTTTCCATTTTGCTACAGGGTCTTTTCCTTGTCCACTGAAGATTTCAACCACAGCTCCACCCTGTAAGAAGTAAGAGTGTCACTGTAAACTTATGTACTCTTCTTCACGTTAACGTGAAGTCGACGTTTATCTTAAACAGACAGTAGCTTAACCTGGTATTTGTCGCTCTAAAAAGAGGTCTAATTTAAGTTAGGCTAAACTTACCTGATAATTATTCCTGAACATTTTAGTTAACGCTGCGTAGTGTCACCTGGACAGCGCAAATATATTTTGTCGGTTTACCTCGGGCTTACCTACATAACATATTGCGGCTGTTACATCTTCGTCTATCTTAAAGCAACTTTAATCTTTCATAACAAGCTCATCAGGTGGAAGCTAATGTAGAAGCTAATTTAAGACACAAGCTAACAACGCAATACTGCCTGTCTCCATGGTTACCTGACGCTATGGTGCAGCCAACTGCCCGTGAACACAGTCTGTGGCGTAAACGGACGAAAAAATAATGATAAAAACAGAAGGGAAAACTACATTTCCTCATATAATTTGTATGTTTAGGTTACACACTGTGCTTTGAAGGACATGACACGGTGAAGTACAAAAAAACCACCAAGTCAGTCAGATCCTAAAATCCCCAACAGCCAAATGATGTTTTAGGTTACTTTATCTAACAGTTTTGCTCATTTAAAATGTGAGCGATATGAAACAGATGTGCTATGTTTTATGTTGTTTAGTATACTCGGAAATTCAGAGCTATTTGTCTTTTAAACTAAAACCCAGAGGTGATAAGTAACTAAGTACATGAATAAATTACTCAAGTACTTATGATATATTGTAATTAGTTACTTGAGTAGAAACATTTAGTATTTTTCTTGACAATACCTTACTTGAGCTTTGAGTTTGTGTACTTTAAACGCACCTTCTCAGACCTAAATATTGAGTATATAGCAAACACAAAGCCTTGCCATTCCAGTACTTCTGGATGGGACTGTGTTTCCTATAAAAAATTTGGAAAATATATCTGTTTTTCACAGAAGTGGTGTCTGGTAATTCAGATCAAGGCAGCAGCCGTTCTGTACAGTAACTGTCCTCTCAGTAGATAGATTGACAGACTCTGTGATAAAACTTGAAATGTGAAATGAAATGGCTTTTGGGAACCATTGATTTGTGCAATACAATTAGACTAAAACTCAGATGTCTTTAGCAAACACAAATGAGTTGGCCTTGTCATGCTAGTACTTTTAGAGAGGTCTATTTTCTTTCTCCTCATTTGAGTTCAATGACGAGAAATGAAATGAATATATACCAAACTGTAGAGTTTTTGTAGTGCATAACACATAACATCGAGTTTTCAGATGAATTTAAATAAATACAAACATGTGTCGCTGAACAAAAAGGTTAAAAATAGATCTAAACTAAAGTTGCATCTTCTCTTGAAATGCTAAAATTCTTTATTGTGTCATTGTCACTCGCTTTGTTTACCCTGGCAGCAGAGCTATTATGAGATCAAAAAGACATCTTTTTAATTAGCTACGGAGGGACTTTACATCTGGAAGTGCATCTGCATGGGATACTGTACAAGGTGGTCTCAGTTATTTATGGATATAAAGCAAAAATACATCAGAAAACATAAACCTGTTCAGTTACACTTAGGGTGCTGTGAGAAAGCATTTGCCCCCTTCCTGATTTTTTGTTGTTCTGTATATTTGTCACCGATTCAGATGATTCAGATCTTCAAACAAACTCTAATATTGCACAAAGATAACTCATGTAAATACAAAATACAGTTTTTAGATGATGATTTCATTTATTAAGGGAAATAGCTGTCCAAACCTGCCTGGCCTTATGTGAAAAAGTAATTGCCCCTAAACCTAAAACCTGGTTGTGCCACCCTCGACAGCAACAACTGCAATCAAGCATTTGCGATAACTGGTAATGAGTCCTTCACATCACTGTGGAGGAATGTTGGGCCACACTTCCTTGCAGAATTGTTTAATTCGTTCTCTTTCTTCAAAACGCAGAGCGTGGACATCCATAAAAAATATTTTTATGATATTACTGTTCTGAGATGAGTAATGCATTTTAGTTCTTCTTTTTTTTTCTTTTTTTAAAAAAGCTATAGTGTTGATAGGTTGCTCCAATCATGGTGATTGGTAAGCTGGGAGCTTTATAAAAATTGTACCTTTTGTGTTTCTTACAGGTAAAAAATCTGCCTTGACATGTGTACTGTAGCTACTGCAGCAGAGTATTACGGAGTATTACAGGTAACAAATTCACATGGATTTATAACCATTTAAAAGAGTGTCCCCTATGTATTACAGCTTTATTATGAAGCTGAATGCAGAACTGTGTAAGTAGAAACAGCATCAGTGGAGCATGGCACAATGAAAAGTTCATAATAGACCTCTTCTCTACAGGAATGGCTTGACACTGATTGGGAAAGACAACATCATTAAAATAAAGCCTGGCATGCAGTGAACACTGACAAAGCCGGTATGGAGAGATCGGTTCATATATTTAATACATCAAAGCTTGTTAGCATACTTAATTATGACTAATTATTCCCTCATTATTTTGAAAAGAATCAATTCATTTGCATCAGTCAAAACACATCGATTAGTGGAGACAATGTTAGCTTTAGTATGTTGTAGAAGGACAGTAACACAAAACCTTTTTTCTTTTTTTGGTGATAACTGTATTATGTAGATTTTTTTATCAGGAGAAATATAGAAATATAGGAGAAATATAAACAGTTAGCTAAATATAAATACTTGAAGTGACTTAGCTACCTTTGCACACACTTTTATGAGTTTTTAGCAGTATTATTCAATACCTGCCACCCTGCTATCCCTTTTGGTTATTGAGTTGATGCAGACTCTGTGTGTTTAATCTTCGTAACAATGTTTATAATTAAGACTGAGACAATGGAGACTTTGGTGCTTTTCTGGTTATGTTCATCAACTATAAAATAAACATGAGTTATGAGTTTTTTGTTCTCTTTCACCTACCTGACTCACTTCAATAATATTGAGAATAAGACCACATACTGTTCAAATCGCCTTATTAGTGTCAGGACAATGCACAAGCATTAATATCTAGAACGTCTATTTATACGTCAAAAGTTCACAAAGATAAGTTCATCAGAGTGAGAAGTTAGTAATCAGAGTCTTTAAGTTCCTTCACCTTTTCACTTCCTGTTCTCACTTGGTAGCAAGTGGGACATATCTCAATGACCTCTTTTTGTATTCCACACAGCGACTATTCAAACTTTATATAGACTCTAATTGAGAAAATCACAAAGCTACTAATGGTTGTGACCCAACTGACCTCTCTGAGAAGGTCTGTGGTTTTAGGTTTTTGCTCTTTACTAATTCCTTTGTGGAAAGAAATATTTGCATTCACTCTGCAACATTCAGTGAAAACAATCTACAAACTGTGTAAGATTTTATAGTCTGTATAATTCAAGAGTGCACTGGGGCCTCGGGAGAAGGGGCTCAGCCTCTGGCCTAATAAACTGTATCACCTTGAAGGCCAATTCCTCTTTTATATCTGAAGACATATTTAGGTCACTCTGTTCTGTGTTAAATTCTTTATGGGATCACATTCAGCTATTTGGCTAGTCTACGATTGCTACTACTAGTTCAGTGTGACGGTGTCCGTTAATTTAGCAATGGCTCACGATGTAACATAATTTTCTAATTCTTTTGGAAACTTTATGGCCTTGATTTGAGAATTACACTGAGGCAATACAAACAGTTGTACAGGACTATAGAACTACAAGTATTCACAAAGTCTATACTGTAACTAAATGTGTTTCCATTTTGTGTTGACCTCCTTGTGGACAAAAGTGCCAATTGAATTGTCAAATGTTTGTATCCTTCCTTCATTCTTACTTAAGCATTGTATCTAATAAGAAATATAGGTTTTTGTTTGTTTGTTTCATAGAGTTGTGACTGAATTAAATTTTACTGCTTCAGTTTCAAGGCCTCTGTATTGTGCATGCTGACTCACTGTCACATTACAATGCTTTGCTGGGACACTTGAACAGAACAGAACAGAGCCGTTCTGTCCCCTGTTGCTAGGCAGTGGTTTTCTAACGGGGGGAAGTGAACATGAAGGTTGTACTTGAGGGATTAAACCAGTTTGAAACGTGTAGTTGTAGTTGCACTTTAAGTGAATTCGATCAGGGCATTACTGCAGACCCATCTATAAAGCCACCCTGAATAAATAACGATCTGCAGTGGAGCTGTGACCCCTGCTGAAAAAAACCCAAAAAACTAGATTTATCAAAATACAGGCATCAGATTTTTACTTTATTTCCTGCCATTTTGTACCAAGTAGGTTACAACCTACTTGGATTCAATCAAGTATCAGCGTAGAAGAAAAAACCTAGAAAGTGAGCCAGTAACAGATAAAGTGCAAGAAAATGTAAAATTAGCCCTGGGGCGTATAAACCATAGTCAGTAAAGTTTTTATCATGAGGGAGAGTGTTGATTAATTTGTCAAAGAGTGCTGTTTCCAAATTACATTTATGCTGCTCTGAAAGTCAGGGTCACCTCTATGACACCTGATAATTCACATGCATGGCTGGAGACAGACAGGCTGCTTTCAGTATTAAGGGATTTAAAGTGATGAATTTGGATAATCATGTCTGTAACGCTAGAGGTTTGTCATGTTAGAGGCTGCAGGGAAGCAGATAAATGGACAGAACACACACAGTCATACATCTAAAACGGTCACTCTGTGTGTTTCATCTTAAAATGTAAGTGTGCCCTGAGACAAGGCTTTGGAGTAGCAGAGATTGATGAGTGTGTCTGTGAAATGCAGACACTGAGCTGGCGATCTTTGAATTGGCTAGGACCACGATTCACATGATGAAAATATATTGCTCTTCTGATTTTCGTGAAGATAACCGCCATGCTTTGTGGCAGGTTAAGGAAATGATGAAAAATTGACTGTGCCACATTAAGTCACCAGTGCTCAACCCCCCAATTTAATATTCTATTTATGAAGATAAAAACATACAGCATACTTTAGTTCATGCTGTTACTGTATATGCACAAGACTCCTGATTCATAATGTAATGTAATGTAATGCAATTCCAGGCTCTTGCAAACATAAGATCGAACTGAGATGACAAAAGATTTTATGAATGTATATGTAAAACGTGATCTTCTCCATCCTGACATTAAACTTTAAACTGTCTCTATTTGTAACTGTAACTATGTTATTCTTTAATTCGTATCACGTTGACTAAGTGAAAGCTTTTGAGTATAGAATAGCTCTGCAGTACAAGAGCTGTCTTTACCTATCTGTCCTCTCTCATTGTACAGTATGGATGTACAGTAAATGCATGAATTTTAACTAGTACAGAAAACAAAAGATGTCTCGTTTTAGTGTAACAAATCATAAAGCCGTACATAGATTTCCCTATATTATGTTATAAACCATTGCCCAGGTTTAACTTGATATTCTTTTAAAAATAAATATAGTGAAGTCATTGATGTTCAGAGCTTTTGGTGTGTGTCCTCCACCAGTTTACTGTAGGTGTGTATCATAGAGTCACTGTTAGAACAGCTCATTAAAGACAAGCTAATCAAAGCAGGAAGCATGGAGAGTCTGTTACCTTGGACTAAAAATGATGTATGCTGCCTCATATCAGTTAGATTCCCCAAAAATTGGATTTAGCTAGAGATTTTTATGGCTCCAGCAATTAAATTCACTCCATTTGACAGAAGCTGGCAACACCAAAATGTGTGTTGGCAGAGCTAAGAGCTCATTCTCACCAGGTTCTATTAATGTTTTGGCAAGGTAGATGAATGGCAGCACAGATAAATGGGGAATTTACAGGATTAATTAACTTCCACTCATGGCTGGCTGTTTTTGCAGAAATATTTACATCTGATCTTTTGACCAGTCCTCATATTCATTAGTTTACTTTTGAAATTAATCGGTGTTAGTCATATATCTAATATAATCAAACATCAAACACAGCAGATTTATGGATCAGTTAATAAGTTGACCTTTTGATAAATTGTTTGTGTATTTTTGTTTACCTGTCAGATTGTGATGGAGCCCATACTAAAATGATTGTATGCTTCAAGAGCTAGTAAACTGTACAGGGGGCAAACAGAGCAGCTGAGCTGCTCAGCAGTCAGTGACTGAAGACAGCAGGCACGGGCTGTTCCCAGATGTAAATATATGTTAATGCACCGTGTCTGATGTTTAGAGAAGCACAGTTGCACATGGCTAAATATACTTTTAATGCTGATAACACTGTCGTTGTCATTTATCTACTTTTAGTACATCTTCATTCTAATGTGGAAAAAGTGACAGGACTGCCTACATTAGATGTAGCAGGTTGTAGATTTGAAGTATATAATTTTTACATAGCAAATGATAGGTTCACAACTGCAGTGGTGGAACACCCTTTCAGTCCTCCTCAGGTCATAAAGATGGACCTTCTCATTGTGCGACTCTTTTGTTTCTGTGTCGTCCTCCACCAAAGTCAAACACACACCAGGTTGAATTGAAGGACAAGAACAAATTGGAGGCTTTAAGATTCAACATCTTGTCCAGAGAGCATTGTTAACATGCACAGTATGCTTTGAAAATGAAAAATGAATAGCTCTTCGTATCAATGATGTTAGTCACATTTTATTAATTGCATGACTCAAGCACACAGTACATTTCAAACTGGAGGATTTGTGCTCTTTTAATGGGAGCTATGCTGCAGCTCGACAGCCAAGACAACTGAGAAGCAGTAGAAGAAAAATCAATTTTTCCAACCAACTCACTTCTTTTCTTGTTGTTGGACAGAAGTGAATAGATTCAAGATTGGCTCATTTGAGCCTCCTTTGCAAAAAGTAGTTTTTTTAGCTGAATTTGTTTGTGTGTGTTGGGTGTGTGTGAGAGAGAAAAAGAGACAGACAGACAGAATTGGCTATTTTCTGTGGTAGTTGGCATAGCTTCATTAAGAGCTCAGTGGTGGTTTTGCTTAACCCTGACATGGCTCAGCGGTGCAGACAGCTGCACATTACTGGCTGCCCAGTACACACCTACAGTACCTGCCAGTAAAGACTGCTCTGTCGGTTTGTAATTTCCAACTGATCACAGTGTTGCCTTATCCCTGTCATTTTTGTTGTAGACCACATATACTTTCAAGTTTCTTTTTTAATTTTTCTTATTTTGTTTAGACGTGTTTCTCAGCGGAGCTGCTCTCAAGGACTTGATACCTCATAGATGCCAGTTTGTGTGTTTTACTTTAAAGCTCTGGAAATGAATTTGGCAGTGTGACAGTGTTGATAGTAGCTTCCCACTGGTGGAGACAGCTCATACAACATACAAAATATGCATTTGCATTGCATGCAATTAGATGTATTGGTGTATTTTCATTGTTGGTATTGTAATAATGATCATTGTGTGGTGTACATGTGTCATGGTGCCAAATAATCTTCATCATAATATAAACAAATTGATATGCACATGTAGCGTAAGAGAGCCATTAACCTTGCAGCGTTTTTTTTGTGCACAGGACTCTACTGTATGTGTAATAGGTAGTGTTAATGACCCTTTGCTGAATGCGTGTAGTTTTAATTACACTGGTGCTGTTATCTGCAAGCCACTTACTGAATTCAATACACTCATCTTGGGTAATAGCAAAATTCACTGCATGAAAGCAATTTACAGGAATAATTCATGTAATAAATATGCCCTTGTATTTAAATAATCCCCATTTTAATGCCAATCAAAGCAAATGTTAAGTGTCAAAAGACAGTAGACAAATACCCAGCCCCCAGTTTTATCATGAGGACAAACTAGGACTGAAGATAAGATGCTGTTATGATTCAGTATATACATCCTGAGCAGTAACCTAGCAGTCAATAGCAATTTTATTAAAAAAAAACAACAACATTCCAATCCACTTAGCAGATAAGAGATGTATTTAAAAATAAGGGGAGAACAACTGAGAGCTGAGTATGAATGAACATTTTATCTCTTATTGCGAGGTCAAGGAAACAGATATGAGCAACTAAATAATGACAAACAAACACCAACAAAAAACATCTGTCATGATCCAGGTTGTTGTCTTTGTTTCTTCCCTTCTGTCGCTGCCCACTGTTTACCCAGTCATCCAGTGTCTTTTTCCTGCTCATTTACACACACACACACACATTCTTCTGGCCACGCCCTGCAGCCCTACCCAGTCACCTGCCGCACTCTGACAGTCTCATTTATCCCCCGAGCTGGACCCAATTGTCATTAACTTGGTAGAAAGGCCAGCATGCCAGACCCACCATTTGCCAAATTGTTTGTGTTCTCTTCCCACTGTGCTTCCAAGCCTGATCCCTGTCTCCTGGCCTCTCAGTTGCTTCCTGGCATCCAGCCTAGCCTGTAGCCTTGTATCCAGTCCTTTTCTGTGTCACTGTTTGGATTTGTCCCTTTGGGCCCTCTCATGTAAGCCTGCATTTCGTTTGCCTTTTAAGAGACTGTGGACAGTTATGGGCTAACATTTGATTTTAATCACTGTTTTAAGTTCGGGTTGTCTTCTGTACTTAAACAGGAAGATGTTCTGTTAATTCTTTGGCTAGCTGGGAGTGTTTAGTTTGTGCTCTTGAGATTTTGTTAAATCTGTCTAGGAACTGGGGATATTTTGTTAATTTGTTTCTTTTGTCTAGATTCCAGGAGCTGTTTTCAGCCCCACAAGCTTTAGTTCACAAAGTTTTGAAAAAATAGAAAACCGTTATCACTTTGATACTGTCAGCTAATTCTAGAGTTCTTCTCTACTCTGTTCTGAATCCTCCGTGTGTCTTTGCTTATATGATATTTCTTGCTATAGTCAGCCATTTTGTATTACTCGTCTCATCTTGTCTGGCCTCCGCCATTTTCATTGTCTTCTAGAGTACCTCCTCACTTCTACTCGACCGTTCTTCTCCCATTTTCACAATAAACCTTTTACATCCACATGTAGTCTCTGGTTGCATCACTGGGTGCTGAACAAAACCTTTACAATGCACATTCTGTTTCAGCCACTTTGTGTAAGAACAACAGTTTCCTGATCAGTGTCACTAAATTAAGTCTTGTGTTGATCAAAAGATGTCACGTGGCTTGTTCTCATTAGTGTCAGAAACTAAATTCGTTCAACTTGGCTCATGCTATTCTCTAATCCCTGTTGGTCATTTTAATTCAATTTGCTGCTTACGCAGGAGGCATTTGCTGAAGCAAGCTGTATCTTGAACACACGCCTGCACATAATAATGTCCAGTCCACTGGGGGAATTTATTCACCTAATATACTTGCATGGCCACAAGCTAAAACTGTAATATAGTTATTCCTAAGTGATATAAAGTTGTGTGAGTAAGGAATAATCCATGATGCACAGCATAGTGAGGTGTGTTGAATGATTTAATAACACTGTATGAATATAAAATACACAACTTGTGACCACTTCCCAAAAATTCAAATAACTTTATATTGTTGAACAATATAGACTGAGATGTAATGCTATGAAGCAAAGGGTTATTTTTTCATGTTTGTCATGTTTTAGCATGGTGCCATGGTTGGTGGCTGGATTGGTTTCAAACTTTCTTCTTTGAAAACTAATAAGAATAATAATTAAAGCTGCTTCAAACAATTTTTTTGAAAACCTGGGGGGAATTTTGTTTCTGAATTTGAAAAAAAAACATCAACACAAAATATACTTTCAGCCACATCTCAGCAAATGGCATTACCTCAGTTGTCCTGAGGATGGTTTAGTTAAATGTTATGTATTTAAATGTTACTACTATACTGCAGCTTCTTGCAATGTCATCAATAATTAGTAATTGATCATTACTTATTTGATCATTTGTATTTCCTATTTCAACACCAGTTGTGATACTACTTTAATTGAAAATATCCTAAGCTAAATCTTGACTTGGGCAGCTTGTGCAGACATCTGTGTAGCCCGAGTGAAAGGAGACATTTATATGTGGCCTGCGTTTTAGCCAGGTCTCAATACAAAACAGACTGGGCGTAGTGAACAAGATTTAGTACATGACACAGTGGCTCCATTGTTGGCATTTTGTAGAGCTCAGCATTATGTGTTTGTGTAACGTTAAAGGGCATGTTGGCATCACTAAATTAACTCGTCCTGCTCTCTGCCTCAAATACACACACTGTGAAGTGCAGACCTTTTTTGCCATTCATTGAGTTGCTGTTGTGTTGAATCAATTCAGTGCATAACATTCAGCTGGTCTCATTTCTCGGGCGTTTCAATACTCTGGCACTTTTCAACACAAAGAAACTTTTCAAAGAAGGTTGGTGGTTTGTTTTGCAGTATTTTCAGTTTGCATTGTCTCATACTCAAACACAGATGCCTCTTCTACCTTTGTTTCTGTACCGTGTTGCCTTAGCAAACCCGGCCTCTTGAATTTATTGTTGTGTGGCATCTTGAGGTCAGCTCGTTTGCATTATTAATGTGGCCTTCCTTTTACTATTATTTTATTTATAATTATCATGTTTTATATACTGTATGATGTGTTATGTACATATAATACATAGATATATAGATTTTCAAAATGTTTAATTCAACTTTCATTGTATTAACTGGACCTGTGGCATGTGAAAGTTTGAGTTTAAACAGGGGCTGTTTTCAAATTGAGTCAGCTATGAACAAAAGCCAACAGGACCTTTGGAGAAAAAAATGCATGTTTCTTTTATTTCACTGTCTTTACTGGAGTTTTGCTCTTGACCTGAACCGCTGCATAATTCCCCTGAATGAATACACAAAAAAATAGATACATTGTGTGGGTGCTGTACAATGATTTACATATTGTAAATTATTGTAAACTCAGCCATGATCAGAGATTAACCTCACCTTCTCTCTTAAATGTGAAGTACACCAACTTCTAGAAACTATGATTTAATTTGTATGAGTTTCCCTTTAAAGAAACATATACTGCTATAAACTAGACCAGGTTAGAACTACAGTAGAATGGTTGAAGATGGCAAGTCTCTACCCAGCAAGACAGAAAATTGGCAAAGAGAAATAATTTACTATGTTCCCCAATGAATGAAAAATTGTGTGCAATATCTTTTTGAACAAATCTAATACATTTAATTAACTCATCATTCAAGCAGTCTCGTAAGTGTCAAGTCATTTCTGTAAAACATTTGCGAGTAGTCCCCTGTCTGCCTGGATGGCACCTTTGACCACAGACAGCGACCCTCATTTCATCATTAACCTTTATACCTCGCTTTCAAATGACTGTATAATAGAGCAAGGTAATCTTTGCCTCTGCTTAGAGGAGACCTTATGCACTGCATTTAGTTCATCGCTTTCTACAGACTTCTTGAGATTAAAAAAGTAATTTCTAATACAATGAAAGATAAGACTCAACGGTAACTCTTTCATTTTGTGCTCTGTGGCATTTTGAACTTAAGATAGAATTTTAACTTCCCTATCTGTGAGTCTAGAGGCTGCTAGTCCCTGCATATTGTCAATGGCCCTGCTCTTTTTTCCTAAGAAACACATCTTGTTGCTGCTCTCTGCATCATGTTTGGTGTGGAGTTTGTCAAGAATAATTCAAAAACATAATTATTAGAAAATGACGGGGAGCCTCCTTCCTGCAGCTCCACAGGTTTAAGACGGTATGGTTGAGAATTCTCCAGCCCCTGCAGCCATAGCGGTGTTCTCAGATCTGCCTCATCAACCCTCAGGCCCTCTGACGCTCCTTTTCCCAGAGTAGTTCTGCCTGGGCAGACGTCTCTTCTAGGGATGGAGAGATTTCTCCTGAGCCATAGAGCATCACAGTTACTTTACTTCAAGGATGTTTTTTAAGGGAAGGTAAGGTCATTGCTTTGCCTGCTGTCGACACACAATACACCTTGTGCTCATACACTATCTTAAGTGATCTCATGGGCCATTCTACAGTTTGCCCAGTACACACAAACACAGTATACTGAAGTGTTTTATGTGCTTGCTAAAAGTCTGCAGCTGAACCTCAACATATCTGATAGTCTGTGAATTACTGGGAGAGTGGTAGAGGGGGATACCTGCTCTTGGGTGAATTTTATTCTAATGTTAATCTTATGAGCTTCTTTTGCTGTTGGATCAGACAGTTAAGCTCTGTCTCCAGAGCCGTTAATTCTTTTGAATGGTGCTCATTGATTCACATTTTGTCACATTCAGCTCTGTCTTTGTTCCACTTCTCTTCAGTTCAGTTTGGATGCAACCATTGAAAAGCAGCACAAGTAAATGGATGAAGGACAGAAGGGGCTGATTGCCAAAGAAAATGCAACATTTTTTGCTGTATAGTTGCTCATTTTCAAAATTGTCAACATGGTGCTTCAATACAGTATGTATGTTAACAACTAATGTTTTTTTTAATGGTCAACTAATGGTTTATTCTTGCATAAGACTGTTTAAAATTTCAATCGAGAATTGTAATCATTAGGTTTATGAAGCAGGCAATTTACTGCATTTTTCTAGTTTTGCGTTTTATTTTACCTCATTTGTAAGAATAAATGTAAAGATTTGTTGCATAGAGATTTAAAATCTGTTGTATAACGATTTAGTGACATTTTAGCCACTGCTACTAAAAGGTCAAAATTTACACTTGAACATCATTACTGAATTCCTACAAATCTCAGCTGCACTTTAAGCCAAAGCTTAACTGCTTATTTGAATAGTTTATTGCTTCTAACATCCATGTGCTGGTGTAGTGCAGTGCAGTACATGGCCTAACAAGTCAAACCACAAAATACGTGACACTTTTTCTCTGTTTCCACATCTGAAGCCACTACAGCCATGATGAAAGTGTATAACATGATGTCCTGGTATTTACTGACATGGTTTAGGTTTGGTTACATTTAGATGAACATCTGTTGGTAATAAATGAGTGGCCTCTCATGTTGAAGGCATTTTGTTGACCAGTCACCTCTGTCTTTGAACAGTGCACCACTGTAACAAAGTCACACTAATTGTGCCGTTTCATTGTAGAAACAAGAGTCATAATTACTTCGGCTGCCAGAAATGTTTGTCATTTGAACTAAATGTCATTTAAAATGTCATTTCTGGCTATTTGCTGATATAAGTCATTTTTCATAGGAGGCAAGAGAATGTAGACTTTTAGTCTTTATAATCTGTATTGGGACTATATTTGCATCTAAATGACTGTATCAGACAGTATGCATATCATTTCTTGTTTCGTTTAGTTAATTTAAAAAATCATTACTGATTTCAATGAATCTACCCTAATCGAATTTTCCTTTCCAACTAATTATATATTCTCTCGGTATTCTGTGAACACAGAAAGAAAACTCAAAATTCATTGCAAACCCACAGCCAAACAGATACACAAACCAAATTTAAAACAAACCTCCTCTGACAAGGTCAGAATTTAGGCTGCAATCATCATGATGCCACTAAGTTGTTTTCTCTTTGACACAGTGGACAGATAAGCAAGAGAAAAGACTCCGAAACAATAAACGACAGCAAGGTGAATTAAGCATTATCGATCCAGTGTGACTTCTGTTGAAGAAAAATAATAGCTGTGAAAATAGGGCACTCTTCTCAAAAGTATATTATAATGATTGGAGTGGAGGTTTTTTTATGCTTATCTTAAACTCTTGAACTGCATAGCTGAGACCATTTCCTCCAACTTTAAAGCTATGAAGTCAAAGATCAGTTTGTACAACTGTTGGCAGTGATCTATATGTGAGTCACATTTACAGGAAAGTACGTTTTAATACAGATTCCCTTAGCTTACTCGATTGCTGGTGCTATTTGTATTGGATTGGTAGATGAGATGTGTCTGTGTTGAAAACCACTGAAGAGACCTTGATGGCACTCTCCATATGTTCAGCTAAATGAGTTCAAGCATTATGCTGTCACTTGAGTGATGAAAGACCCCATCACTGGTGAATGCTGTCAATGCCTCATTACAACAAAAACACAGGCAGCTCTTTCAGTACAGATGATTCTGTGTTAACAGATAGACATGAAGTTTTCAGCGAGATAATGTGTAATAGAGGTTCAGACAGTTCGAAAAATACATTTCTACATGCATTTATGCCTATTATAGCATATTATATTGCTGTTTGCCAACCAATTGAAATTACACAGAAAAAGAGACAAATCAATCATTTTCAATCTTCATGATGTCATATACGGTATTCTACACAGCAGTATGTACAGCAATTCTATATACAACTTGTGCTTTCAGGGAAACTTTAAAAGAAATGAAGAAACGATGCCCTGTTGTCTGAATAATGAACATGACCTGATAAGGTTGAAAAAGACGTGCACTATAATTTATGCAGCTTCACCCAGTGCCCCACAGAATATGAATTTTCTCAGATGATTTACTGAAAAACACAAATAACTGACATTTATGAATTTGTTAGCTAAAATAACGAACTGCTGAGGTTTAATATATGTAATTTGTATTTGCATGATAGTTTAAAATCACACGCAGACCTATAAAACTAATTAAACAAAGAAAATACAACACTGGGAAATCAAATTCCAATATTTCAACCCATGGTGCATGTTGGGTGCACATACCTGTAGAGACCTGCACGTTATTACATTAAATTAAGAACATTAAGGATGGCATATGTAAGTGCTATTTACTCAGCTGTTAATTTACTGGCTTAAAGCGGCACAGCCTCCTCAATCACTTCACTAATCACTCTCCAGTCACACATGGCGCAGCGAACAACACCCTGCTGCAACATAAACCCACCAAATTACATGCTGGGGAGTCACACAGGCAGTGACCAACTCTCAGAGCAGGAGGAAAAATATGGGACCACATTTACAACCCTGGGCCAATGTGTCGCCAAGTAAAAAGAATGTAATGCCAGACGTTCCTCCTGCAACAAAGTCATCAAGAGTGATCTGAGCAAATGGTGAATGCTTCCAGATTATCCATCATCCTCTGTCTGCCCATACCTTTTGTGTATGTGTTGTTGATTTTCCTGTGTACAGTATAGAAAACATTCTCCAGTGTGTGTGTACCTCTGCTCTGACATTCAGGACGTATTGAATTTCAGCAGCAGAGGGCACAGTAGCACTTTCATAGTGGTCAATATACTGTGCATCGAGTGATTTAATTAATTTAAACTAATTACAGCTGTATTTTCTAAGAAAGATCCTGCAACACATTTATTTTTTCTAGAGTGTGATGCCACCTCGAATCAGTGTATGAAACGTTTGTTATGTTGAACATCTAACTGATTTTGCCTCTTTTTATATTTATATCTATTTTTAAGACTTCACATTTTTATATATAAGTTAAATAAAATCAGAGTGTCTAGTTTTACTTATGTAGTGAGACAAGTCATTGAAATGTGCTACTGATAATTCCTTTAAGACCATTGCTAAAATCAGCACAGCATCTACATCTATTTAAAACATGTAGACATGAAACAAGCCTTCTTCGAAAGGCTTGTCTACCGACATAACTAATCTACAACTTCATCAGTGTCAGGCAGTTGGCATCCAACTGACAGATGTAACAGGGTTATAATTCTTGTGTTCTTGTACTCTCCTGTGCACAGCCTGATCTCAGAGCTCTGACTGCAAGGGTCCTACGTCACGTATAGTTTTCTTCTTGACTAATATGTATTGGCACATCACTTATCTGCACCAACTATGAGAATAGAATAATAACATTCAGAGAGAAATTTAGATATGAAACCAAATTATGCTGATTACTTAAAGAAAATCAATACTTTTTTGTTGCAGTTTAATTTTATAAAGTACTTTAAAAAATTACAGAATGAATATGCCTCTTACATTGTGGGTTTGCATTGTTTCCCTTGAAGCACTCAAACTAAATCTCTTTTTCAGCCACAGTTGAAAAAACTGCTTCTGATTGAAAGAATCAATCAGACGAGGTGTTCTTTTTCTCCCTTTCTCTTCATTTTGCCGTGAGGACCTTCTGCACGCTCCCTGTGGACCACGCCTGTCTAAATGTAGACCCTCGCACTTGATTAAATGTGTCAGGTAGTAGTTGGCCTTCCCATCACTGCATTGATGCCAGCTGCCTGGGGGCTTCCGGGGGCTATGGTTCCCTGACAGCTTTTGGATTTGATCTCTGATCCCTGTTTTTTACAGACACGAGCACAACATTAGCAGTCATACCGTATGATTAAAGCTACAGTGTTTCATCAGTAGGCCAAGTCGTGTTATTCAGAGACTTGATGGGTGTTCCAGCTAAAAATCCAGAGTGAGGTTTTCTAACCCATCTGACACCCCTTAACTTTGTCTGTCGGCTGTTTGGTGCTGGGCAGGTGTGAGTGAGTGAGTTTTAAACTTATTCTTTGCTGAAAATAGCTGCTTATTGGCCAGTGATACATTAGTTAAACTTGCTGCTGAAAGATAACAATAAAGAAGAGAGCTAGGCTCATCACTATACAGTACAGACAATATAACTTTGCCATATAAAAGTGTGTCCTGTTAGTAAGTAATTTGTCATGTGTAAAAACATAGTTAAAACAATCTATATTTTAGTTTTTTGTTATTATGTTGCATATCTGAAAGTGAATCTCAGTGAATCTTTACCAAAATGTAAATGCCGGTCAATGCCCGTAATGTATTGAATCAGAATTACTTATGATTCCACAACTGCTCTCCCTCGGGTCAAACTGAATCCTAGTGTGGATGATCACCTGGTCTTTACTGTAACATCTTCTTCTTCAAGCACATTTTGTGCTGTGATAAAAGAAAGCTCTCACAGCCTCTAATGTCCATATGTCCAAAGTAACATTAAGAAACAAGTTTTAATTAACATGTTAGAAAAGTTTGATGTCGAAGATGATGAGAAAGTTGTAATTTTCACAGCCGGACATGCTCTACTGACTTTAACCTTTCCATAAATAGATGCATCTCATGTTTCCCGTCAAAGCCAACAAAGATGTTGATGCCTGTGTTCAGCGTCACAGTCAGCCCAGTAGTAACTCTCCCAGGGATTGGCTGAGTTTTGCTGGACCACAAGACTATTGTTTGTGATTATTAAAAGCATTGTTTTCTTCAGATAAAACAAAGGCTGATTAGCGTGTATTCATATCTATGGTCACTGTCCCCAGGTGGGATCAGTCGATGGGAACTGTCACAGACTGATTTAATTTCCATAGGCGTTCAAAGAGACTCTGGGAAAAGCCTGCACCCAGATCTCTTTCTCTTCATTACACTCCCAATGCACATTCCCTTCATTTCTACAGACAATCCATCTGCCGCTCTAAAACCTGTTTTGTCAAGAGTTGTTAGCTGCTTGGCCCCAGGGATAAGCACCACAGGCTATTATTAATCGTGTTTGTTTCGTGTTTCTCCGTCTCTGTGCAATGGCGGGATTGAATGCCCAGCGGACTTTCTCTTCCACAGACATAATCAATGATGTAAGTAAGTGCAGATTATCATTGAGACTTGTGAAGGAGGGCCGCCTCTGAGGTCTACAAGTGTCACCTTGTGAATGATTAGATATTTGTACAGAGGCAGTTTGTTTCTTGTAGCTTCAAATTTCTAATAAATTAAGAAAAATTACAAAGGCAAAGATTAGAGAGGTGACATCTGAAGATAAATTTCTACCAGCAGAGGTATAGAAGTTTGTGTTGTTTGTCAGTAGTAAAGGATTTAATTCATTGTTGTGTGAATAATAAATTAGGCTACACTATAAATCTGCTTTGTGAATTTAATACCAAGGGAACGCTCCTGCAAATGGAATTTGTTGCTATTAATTAAACACCTTGTGGAAGTGTGATTTCCAGTGAAGTTATGCTGACCAGTTGTTAATGCCTTGAAGTCAGCAGCAGGAAGAGCTGACAGAGTCAGATCTCTGATAATCATGATCTTGTCAGAGTCAGACGGGGCCAGAGGAGAAGGACACTGCTGATTCTGACTCCAACGGCTTTAATATAACCAGAGACTCTGAGGAGTCATGATCAATTTGTTTACACCCATGTTTTGCATGTAAGTGAGATCTAATCTGGAATCAATCCTACATTGGACTCTGATGGCTTGTCGTGTCATATTTTCTCCATCACATTAGCATTGAACAAATGAGCTGTGTCCTCCCACACAGTCCTGCAGACATCACAGAAATAAGTCTGCAAACAAAACAATAATGAAAATTATGAGTTCCTTGCAGTCATATCACCACAGCATTTCTCAAAAACAATGTACTGAATGCAAAACTATATCTAGTTTAATAATTAAGTTTGAGATCAAATAAATTACACGACTCTGACATCAGGCAGCTGGAGGATCAATACAATTCTGAGGGACGGCAAATTGAAATTAGAGCTATAGTAATTTATGAGTCTACACTCATTCCCCAATCGATGAAGGTGCATTAAATATGTATTATTTATTATTCAGATATCTCAGTATAACATAATGTGATCACCCAGTTTAACAGAAACCACATCATGCTAATAAACTTGAATCAACAAAAAAAAGGATCCATTGTAGGTAGCTTTAGTGCAGGAGTATAACCACATAGTAGTTCAGTGTGCATAATATACTGTAAAGTGAAAATGTTGCTAATTCTGACCATAACTGGCTCAACATAGAGGATAAACATGTTTCACTTCTGCACTATTTATCCTTTGAAATTCTCCTGACTTTGTATTAATTATCATGTGACAAATCAGGTCAAAAGATCTACAAAGCTATTGATATTAGCTGCACTATGTGTTGTGATAATTAGTAAATATTAGCATGCTAACACACCAAACAAAAATGGCAAACAAGGGAGAAATTACATTTGCTAAACATCAACATGTCATCACCTTTTTAACTGTGAACATGTTAGCATGATGTTGTTAGCATTGAGCTCAACACACTGCACATTGTCACAGAGCCGCTGTATACTCGTAGCTGCAATACCACAGAACTACGGAGATAAAAAGGAAAGTGACAGCAAGAGTAATTACTATCTGTCACATTGGCTATTGTCTAATCTGTCAGTTCATTATTTAGTTAGAAGTTCAGTCCAATGGTTTTTTCTCTACACTCACAACATTAGTCCGAAACATGCCATTTGTACTTTGTATTAGTAGTTAGTTTTGTTTTTCGTCTCCTTAGTATACTTCCTCTGTTTTCTGAAGTGAGACCGATGGTGCATTATTATTATATTATTATATATTATGCAAACTTTTGCTGTATTACTATCGTTAGATCTCATCTCTGATGGGGTCAGAGTCTAAATAACGTATATCAATTCTGTACATGTACTTTATCTAGATAGAATCTAACTTTCTAGCATTTCCCAAATGTCTGGTTCAGGGTAATATTAATTTGTTAAATTTTCACTTAATTTATGTTTAAGATTAGTGTAAATTTAAACGTTTAAAATTCCTATTAAAAACAGTTATATATATAGTAAAAATAATATGACAGATTCATTGTTTGCAGAATTATTGGAAGTAATTTGTGGAGATTTTAAAGCAGAATACCTCAATAAAACAGATTTGTTCATGACTCTCGTATGATTGCTCAGAAAATTTTGCAGATAAATACATCAAAAAGTGATTAAAGAAGAGATTTGGCCACAAGACTGACATCTCCCAAAGCACCACACATAAATGTGTCCTTCGGATGAAAGGAGCAGCACAATACTATCATGGCTTGATTAAAATTTTCATCATAATCTAATTTCTAAGGCATTTACTCATATGTGCTGAGTGGTAAAGCCATTTTGTAATTTAGATTTTTTTTTATCACTTTAAAGCAGTGGCTTCATCCAGCTATTGACATGAAAAGTTCAACCCTCTTTTAACCAACCATTTTGAATATTAAAAAAATAAACTTCAACTTTGTCATAGCCATTTCAAAGGCAGTTTGAATAAAAGCAATGTGTTATGTTGTATTCTCTTGAAGTATATATTGGAATAACCTGTATAGACATACTGAAAGATTTTACATGAAGTGCACTTGTTATTTGAATCACATTGCCATATCCAATTTTCCTCTCTTTCATTTCATTTATCGTTTCACAAAAATGCCTGTACCTTATGACTTTCTGTTTATACACCTAATGACGCTCATTTGGCACTTCAGCTATTATCTTCCAGATTTTTTACCACTGTTGTAGATCTTACATAAAAGACCTTGATTTGGGTTCAGTAAATGTAAATATTTTCCACATAGTGTCATGCGGAATCAGTGTTCAGTGTCCTGATACTCACATTATGTGATGAGCCACATCTGTAGACCATGTACCTGTATATACAACCTGAGGCAAGGTTTTAATGAGCTTTTACAAAACAGAGAAAGCATTGCATATCAAACGGGTAAGTAACGTCCCTCAAGAAATGAATTAATGGTTTAGAAGTATATGACAGTTAAAGATAAAAATCAGAGAGGACACATGTATGTTGAATAATGTTGAATACCTTAATGCAACCCTGTGTATGTGCTGTAAAGCTTTATTGTTTGCTCTTGTTTGTCAAACTATGATTCATTATAAAGTAACAATCATCTTCTTCTAAAGGGTTTGTGTTGCTTAATTAGTTGTTGAGCATTTTGTTCAGGAGGACACTGACAGAGGCCAGTAGGGCACACAGTGCCCAATTATCCAGTAAGATGTCAGTGGCAAGTAAAGCATGTGTGCAGATGTTATTTCTCTGAGCTTGTGAACTGTGGAAGTTTTCCTGTCACTGGGTCAGTGGGGCAGTGTGTTGATCCCCAAACTAAGTTTTGGTTGCAGATTAAAGAGATATTATAGGTCTGCCAGACACCCACACACATGCTGCAGCGGAGGTTTACGAAGCACACAAACTAAATATTAAGTAAAACTGCAAGTACATGCCTAGAAAACTACTTCACTACAAGTATCACTTCAGAATATTTATTCAAGCACAAAAACCACAAGTACCTCACTAAAAAAATATTTATTTTAATACGTTTGTTTGTTTGTTAGTTTAGATTAGGAGATCTTTCTTAAGAAAGAGAGAAAAAGATCAAGATCTCCTTGGAAAGAGAGACCTGAGAGCAAATATGAAAATGCAGAACATACTATAGTAATTCATATACAAACAATCACCAAATCCGCTTTAAACAACACTCTCTGTCCTCAGCCCCTCAAACTGGGTGAAGCATGACAAGACACCAATGACAGTAGAGATAAGTTAGTGAAATATCCTAAGGTGATCATTAGATGACCGTGAACAATCACAGTTAATCACTGAATAATAACTGATAGGTGAAGCTCCAGAGTGATGACAGCAGAATGATAATTTCCCTTCTGCTTGAACAAAAAAAAACTCAGTCTTAGCTGTAAAATTAACAAAATTAACTTGGTAACTTTGCTGTAAACACAAAAACACTTTTTTTTATTTTATCAGAACCAAATACAGAACCAGGAGTATTTGAAAGGACAACTCTGACGTAATGTATGCCCTGTTTGAATTCCTGCCCTGAGGAATGCCTTTGGCATAAAAAGAGGTATTACTGCTGTCCAGATTTAAAATGTTTTAAAAAAAAACTTTTTACTTTCAGTCATGAGGCAAACTTTGCATATAGTTGTCTGTCTGTCTGCCAGTCATCTATTTGTCTGTTTGACATTAACTGTTACTCGCAACCTTATTAGTATTTAATATGCATCACATTAAGAAACAAATAGTCACAGTAAAAACACAAATCCTAGCAAGTACAGATGTATAGAAATAATCTTGACATAAGCTGTAAAATTTAAATGTGATTGCTGTTAAAATTGCCCATTTCCCTCTCAGTGATTCATTATACATGCAATGAGATATGTGATTACCATTTTCCGTATGGACCCTCCCGTTTTCATCCACACACAACCCCACCC
>OMLM01007556.1:0-30696 GCA_900302695.1 Helostoma temminkii
AGGGGAGAGGGATAGGGGCAGATAAGATAAGATGAAACTTTAATGATCCCCGTGGGGAAATTGGGTCATTGCAGCAGAGAAAGAATGGGATATAGATGAGAATATAGAAAGGGGGGGATGAAATTGCGACCATCTGAAGGAATTCAAATGTACTATGACAAAGTATTTTTGAGACAAAAGTAAATAAAATCACTTCTCCTCTCCTCTCTTCTCATGAGTCACTTGTAGAGCTTTGTTTGTCGGATTCTTTGATGAATATAGACATGAATAACGTATATAATGAAAATACTGTAATTGTTAGAAATGACACATTATCTGACTATTTTTTTTTAAGTTTTGTAAACATGAAAATGACAAGACGGATTAAACTGCATGTCCTTAAGGGGAGCAACATGTTTTATGTGACACACATACATTCATACAAATTCCCACAAACACCAGTAGACACTCAGCAGGGATGACTCCCCCCTTGTGTGAAAGAGTCACTCGACCCATTGTCCTTGAGCTCAAAGGAAGGTAGAGGGGGTATGGATGATACATTGTCTGGTCGCTTACTGTTATTAATTGCCTAAGCAGCCATGTTTTTGGGCCAAGCCCCCCCCCGACATGTCAGGGGTGCCAGTCTCTAGAGTAGACAGGTGTGTTTGTGTGTGTAGCTTAGCCAACCATAACTTAGCATAATCAACTTTGTGTAACACTCTACTCAGTCTTGTCAGGCTGTGTATCAGCAGCGCGCCAGGCATCATAAAGTTACACTCTTCATGCCTTTAGTGATAAAAGACTGCTGCAGAACTTGGTATTGAATTGAAGTGGACAGATATTGAAAATAGGCAACAGTATTCACACCTACACATCCATTTCCATCTTTTTTTTTATTGTGATCATTTTACATCTGTCCACCTTGTCTTTATGATCTCCTCTGCTTTCAGATCTTTAACATATCTGTCAGTTTCTCTCTCCACCTCATTAAGTCTCTCTCTCTCTCTCCCTCCCTCCTTCCCTCTTTCCATTGAGCGACAGGTTGTGACAGCGGTCTGGTTAGCAAGTAAGGTCATGTAGAAGGTGATGACCTGTGCGTGAGCCAGAGTAGGGTGATTGATGTCAGGTTGATCTTGCCTAATTATTTCTGATGTCCTGAGGCTAGCTGGTTTTCAGAGTGAACCTGAACACAGAACCCAGTCTACACTCAGTGAGGAGACTGTTTTATTTCAGCTGGGAAAATGAAGAAAAAGAAACAACTAATAGAATGATATAGGCATCTGTCTTGAGTTTCAGTAGTTGTTATTGCAACACTTAGCTTAGTGCCATTATCTGTAAAAATCTGCATTATAAGATTATATAAAAATGTATGTAATAATTGTATAAGAATTAGAGACCTCACTATTTTTAAAACAATGTAATTTCTGTTGTGTTTCAACTGCATTGTTAGTCAAGATTCTGGTATTAATGAGTTCAATCATAAATCTTAATTTGATGCAGTGTTCTTGCTAAATGAATAACCTTTGCTAATATGATTGTCAGGCTAACCCGTTTTCCACTGGATGCGTCTGCAGCGCAGAATGTCTGCATTGCGTGAAAAAAGGCAACAATAGAGATGCTGGACTAAACACACAATGCTGACATTCCACGCCGCTGATGGATCCAGTGGAAAACAGGGGCAACTGTTCATACTGTGAGGCGAAGAGCATTTAAAACATTCCCAATTCTCAATACTTGCAACTTTCTGAAATTCCAGCTGTTTTTAAAAAAAGTAATTTGCAGTAGTTTTTAAGTAGCAGTAATTTGACTGCAGAGGACATAGACATTGGTTCAATCATAAGTAAAATATATCAATGGGGGACTGAGTAAAACGAGACAATTTATCACTTGCAAGGAGAAAGAAAATCCAATGCAACAACACGTAAACACCAGTGATTGAGTAATGATGAGAACCGTAACTGCACTGCTCCATGTGTCAATGTTGAATTATGATTGACAGCTGCCAAATGCTTCACAAGAAAGCATTAATTTGTACAGACTCTGATATTAATCTGCATTGATGAGTCTGTCAGCCAGCATGAACATGAACTCACACTTTGAGACATTTATTAGACATTTTCTTGGCTCTGATTTCAGTTTTCATCCATCAAAAGCTGGTGTGGTGTTTTGTTAGCGTTTTAAAACTTGCTGAATTAGAAAAACATATTTTGTGTATCTTAAACTACTCTTAAGTACAGTGGACAAAAACAGAACCCTGTTTCCATGCAGAGCAGAGCTTTTGTGAACAGAAACACAGTCCAATAGTTAAAGGGAGCCATTATACTAGCCTCCCAATTACTGTATTATTAAATAAATAATACAGTTTTTATAGCTTATATGGAAAAGTTGTGACAGGTAAATTTGGACGGCCACCACCCAATAACATATTTTGTGTAGTTTGTTGTAAATTTGAGCTTTTCAGTTTTCGACTTTTTCAAAAACACATAATTTAAACATATTATATTTCTGCAAGCTCTGTTCATAAATCAGGAATAGGTTGTGTGTGGTTGATTTTTCTTGTGTGTGTCTGTGCTTGTGTGTGTGTAATTTTAAGTGTGTTTGTCTCCATTGTAACGTTTTATTTCCCGTGTTCAGTGTTGCCTACTTTCTGTGAACAACTATGATCGGCTATAAATCACAATGCCAGATTTCACAGACTTTCTGCATATCTTTTTCTTTTTAATAGATTTAAAGACCAAGAGCTGGCATCTGACATCAAGCAGTTATTGCCGGATGGCAGAAATACTGCTGTTGCTATGGCAATAGTCTTTTCTCCCCTTCTCTTTCCTGGTAATTTATCCTTACTGTTTTTTTTTTACTTCCCCTTTTTATCAGTCCCTGTTCTTGTTTGTTTCCCCTTTGTTTCTTCTTCTTTTCTACTTTCAGTTTGCTTTTTGTATACTCATTATATAAGGTAGAGTCCACCTCATGCAATCTTTTATGTCTTCTACACTTGTTCACAAACACATGTTCACAACATCTATAGGCCACCAAGACCATAAATAACATACAAATAAAAAGAACAATAAGAGCACAGAATAATAACTGCCCACAAGAATACACTCATGCACTTCCTTTCATTGCCTTGCTGCCTGTCGGTGTGTCTCTGCCCTCTGTTGGGGGTGCTGCAGCTCTTTGCTACACCTCCACCAGCGTGGTACAGCTTCTCCCTAACTGACATCACCCTCACTGCAGCAGCTCTGGTTAGTAGGCTTGCTGCTTTTTCCCCTTGGTTGCTCACTACACACTCTGTAGTGCTACAGTCCACAATCCAGTTACACAGCAGCCACCATATGATGGGCTTACCATCAGCACTGTTTGCAAAGTTAATAGCTGCCATCAAAGTCGGAAGTGGCGATGTAATTCAATTTAACTCAGTCCTAATGCCGCGTTGGAAAGCACTGTCCATGTGCGACAGAGGTGTGTGTCATGCAGTATTAGACAGGCTAAGTAGGTAAATCTCTGGGAAATATGGCAACTCTTGAGAGGGTTTCTATGTGAATTCCTTGTAGAAGGTTTCTTGTTCATTTGAGACAATAATAAGATTGATGAATACTAAACGGGGGAAAGAGCTGGATTTTGAAAGTGATTCTTACTGTGAGAACTGAATCATGAAATCACAGCTTTGTGTTATTTCCCTTTATTCTACTTCTACCAAAACCCTTCACTGTCGGTTGTATATGTATGTGTGTGTGAATGTTCATGCGTGTGTGCTGCCTCCTAGCATGTCCCCAGGCAAAACACCTGACTTAATAAGGTTGGTCAAACCACCAGCTGTCTCTTGTGTCAGTAGCCTCCCAGATTGCCTGGCTTAGTTTATTTATTCATATGTTACGCCATGTGGGGCTTTCATGTGAATTTTCCATGCCTTCTTTTTCTAAGAGAAGCTTGACTGAACACTCTTCAACTCTTGCAGTTCACACCTGTTCCCTGCTGGCCATTGGAAAGTGCAGCTTTATGTGTCCAGCGCCAGAGGTTTTGGTTTAAACCTACATTGTATTATTTACATTTACTGGAAAAAAAAATTATGCCATTGATAATGAGAATAATTTTGTTTCACCAGTTTTCTTAAGAAACTTTTTTGTAGAGTTTGAGTTTTTACATAATTAATAATACTCATTCTTGCTTTTTGCCTGC
The DNA here is from genome assembly GCA_900302695.1 of Helostoma temminkii. Taxonomy (NCBI): domain Eukaryota; kingdom Metazoa; phylum Chordata; class Actinopteri; order Anabantiformes; family Helostomatidae; genus Helostoma; species Helostoma temminkii. Next base: position 4,156 of record OMLM01007556.1, read on the forward strand.
AAACAATGTTAACAATTCACTTTTGTAACACAGGTGATTTAACAAGTAACCAAAGGAGCTTACCTGTAGTCTAGGTAATGTTGAGCCTGTGTAACATCCATAAAAATAAAAAGGCAGATTTCATTTTATGTCAAAGGGCCCAAAATCACTAGATCAAAAGAGATGTACACATTTCTATGTTGCATGGATGTAATTTAGGATTATTTTTATTTTTAATTATTAATTACCAGTTATTTCCAAAGTTGCAAAGTTGCTTTGTTCAACTAAGCAAAGGCTGAGTTTACAAGATTAGAAGAACACTTTATTAAAACCAGGGGGAAATTACTTTGCCTTGTTACAGTTGCTCTTAGATCATAAGTAAGGAAAAGGTAAAGAACCACATCAACATAAAAACAACAACTTCAATATATGTGAAACTTTAAATTATCTGTTGAACTGTATAGGCTGTTAACATATCAAGGGCAATATAAACATAGAAAGGCAAGAACAGTTTTTACTGTTATTTATATATACATTTTTCAGCTACTCTTGTCAATTGAAGAGCTTTTTGACAGGGTGTGTGTGTGTGTGTGTGTGTGTGTGTGTTTGCAAATTGTATGCTAAGGTTAATATTTCTCAATGGCAGTTTTGGTCATATATATGTTACAGAATTACAGGTTTTCTCACAGCCTTCCTTTTCAATATCAGATGGGGAAATTTTCAATATCATAAAATTCCACAATACCATTTGTGCAGTAGTAGCTCAATATGCCCCGTTTTATTTAGCGCATTAAAGCTTTTTTAAATCAAATGTGGAAATATGTTCCCTTTTACAATGACCTGCATAAAGCATGATTTCTAACTAAAAATGTCACCAGGTCAGATATTTTGGAACCTGTATCATCATATCAGTTAAAGGTAAAGCAAGCTCCAGGGTATTGACTGTGCAAGTCCTTGTTATAGCACACAAAAGAACCCACACACACGTTATCACACCTGTGTACTCATCTATGCTTGGTGTCCTCTCCTAGGCATCTGGGCCATCCATCAGGCCTCCTGAGCAGGTATAATCCAGAGGGGAGTATCTTTTTACAAGAGTCCCATTAGTTTACGAGCCGTCTGCTCCCTGGCGTCATCACTTTGTCCTCTAGATGAGTTAGATCATTCAGGACTCTCACAGCATTCAAGGTTTATAGGGGGGAGCTTAACTTTTTAATACACTGCATGATAAAGGTGTCTGTCCTGATTGTATTGTTTTTTTGACCTCGCTAGTAGAATAGGTTCAGATGACACTGGGACCACAACTCCAGAAGGCATTTATCTTCTTTTTACTAGTCCAATGGCTTATTTTTATCATGTACCACTCTATTTAAGGCAAGAAATTAAGCTAGTGATTGTTGTGCTTCTTAAGGTTTAGTCCACACAATATTTGAAAACCTTACTGCCACAGTGTTGATTCTTGATCTGCTGAGGCACCTGGTGTTGCAGAACACGAACCACACTTTTGGCAGGTGTGTTGCCGAGAACCTTGTGGTGTTTTGCCCCAGTGGTCGCGCTACGTATGAATGATGCCTGAATAGTGCATGGCTCCGGCCCGCCAACCGTCTTTTTTTCTGCTCCCATCAGCTCCCTGCTCAGCCAGCACTGACTGACAGCACTTACTCCCTTCTCGCTGTCGTCTATTCTTCGTACTGGCCTTCATACAGAACCATGCTCACAGACAGGTAGAATGACTGACAGGCAGGTGGACAGGCAGGCATGGGAGAGGTGCAGGTACACACATGGAATCATACATACTGTATATACACACTGTCATAGTTACTTCATTTGATTTTCTTTGTCACATACATTTAATATCTTTGGGTTTTGGACTATTGGTTAACATACAAATTAAACACACCAATTCAGTCTATGGTCCAACACAATACAGTAAGGATTTCCTTAAAGACTGTTATTACACATAAGATTTCCATACCTGTGGAACAAAACCACAACTTTTGTTCCTTTTAGTGACGTGATGTGACCTTCCACCTCCAATAAACTAGTCTCAAGCTGCTGCTGTTTAATAGTGTTGGTTATCTTAGCCAGTTAAATCATTTTTAATGAAATGAAAATATGATATTTAGTTATACTTTGCCCTTTGAATGTTTCAAGAGTCATTGAGCATTCATTACCTCTGAGGGTCCCACACCCGAGCAGCTGTTGTTGGGTGTTCAACAGAAGGTACATGGTGTCTTAATCGCCCCCTGTGGTCCCCAGCTTAACTCCAGCCAAGACAAAGTGCACCCCTGTAAGTTCATACATAATGGAATACAGTTGACACACAAAGGAAAGACCTGCAGCACTTGTCCTTGAGTTGCTCATTTCTGATGTTACAGGTGTTTTTCAGGCCAGTGAGGAATTTAGCTTCCTCCAGGGTTGAGACACCCTCGCCAGACGAATCCCCTCAAGTCTGTGCCTGCCAGCATAATGAACACCCACAATACTGATTACACTCATTCCAAAGCATCTACTATATAATAATATAATGTGATAGTTTATTGGTCCCAATAGGGAAATTGTTTATTTTTTCCCTGGCCCTTGCACTTTTATGTAGTATGTATACATTAAAATGATTGCCTTTGGGGTGAATTGACTGTAAGTTACTATGTGTATGTGGGAGTGACAAATTTGTCAGCTAAAAATGGCTTGTTTGCATTGTTAACTTTGTTCGTGGAAACTAACGGTGGCAACCGGTCCCTCGTTGCCTCTGGGACAGTTGAAAAACTTTCTCGCCCACGCTGTGACAAGTTCCTGCTGAGCAAAAACAACAGATTAATTTTCAAAATGTCAAGAAGTGCCTTTAATTTATTCCAGTGGAGTGAGGGCTTGGCTGTCTCATTCATAATGCACATGAGATGCCCTAGAGAGTCCGATATTTTTTTCTGAGAGATGAGCTAGCCTCACACTAATGAAACGACATCTGCAATTTAGCCTGTACGTCAACTATGCTCATGTTGTCCTCTCTGTCTTTGTCTGCTGTGGGAAACAGAGTTTTATTCTTTAGAAATTGGGTCTCAGGAATTGCAAGTGAGATGAGTGCAGATATACTAAACATTTAGAAAATAGCGATATAGACACATTTCCTGTGAGAGCATACAGTGTTCCCAATAGAATAAAGCATCACCACAGAGTTTAATTTACAGATGGATTAGGGAAAATGTCTCCTTATGCAGATCTCTTCTCAGTGCTACCTTTTAGCCCAGGACTAATTAAAATGTGTGAAACTGTCAAATATATCCAAAGATCCAGCCTATTCCTTCTTTATTAGGAAAGCACATCAGTTCTCTGACAGTCAAGCTTTGGGTCTATAATTCAGTGTGTTGAGTTGGGGTAACTGTGATTTTAATAAGAATGTTTGGAAGACGGCGATTTGTAGTAGCAGAGGCTGTGGTATATGATTAATGGGTCTAACGGGCACATCTACTTGTTCTGCTGGCCACATGGTGCCAAGTAAATATTTGCCCCTTGCCCTTTCCACAAACTAATAAAAAATGTTAGACCACAGGGGACGGGGCTTTCTGGTGCTCACTGTAGCATCAGGATGTACAGACTGTTAACCAACTTGTGCCACACGTCCCTTCACCCCTCCTCTCTAAACCCCCTATGGTGAGATTAATGCCAGGTGGGGGAATATAACATAGTTCTAATTAAGTCCGAGTCCACAAGATTCATGGACTCATTTCTTTGTCCGACAGTGCAAATGAGGGTTCAAAGGGTGTGAGGCAAGAGGAGAGACACCCTTGACTAGCTAAGTGTAATAAATATAGAGGTGCGCATACTATGGGACAATGTTTTCACCTTAAAGACTTGGCTCTTGTTTAATTTCACTGTGGCTTTCCCACTCAACGTCTGTATGTATGTTGTTGCAGACAGTTTGGTGGCAGAGATTCAAATATGTTAAACCTTAAAGTACTTAAAATACTGTAAGTACTCCATCAGTTTAGCATTGATGAGCTAGAATTCAGATGTTTGTTTGTTTGTTTGTTTCTGTGCTTCTTCCTTGGACCTTACTTGACCACTGACACTGTGGTGCTTCTTGCTAGTACCAGCTTATGTATTATCAAGCTCCTAGCTTTAAACACAGATGAGCAGTGTGCTGAATTGTCTAATTAGCTCACTTGATTCTAACTTCACCCCAACTTTTTTTTTTTATTTTCAAACTTGTAGCCCGCCTTCCACTTGTTTTCCTGAGGAGAATATTGTGTTAACAACAGTAAGTCACAGATTAAAGGATGATGGAGAACCTTCAGCAGATTTGCGACCTTTATGGTCTATGTCACATCTGAAAGAGGTTTTTATCCTTTTTTTAATGTGTATTGCTGCTCCACAGGTAGCCTTGGGCTATCAAAACCTCCCCACACTGTGGGCTTTTGACTCCTTCCAAAACATTAGAACCTTGCTGTGCACTAGATCACTATATTGAATTTCTATGTGATTAAAGTCACAGATTACAAGGTAAGAGAGAAATTTTAAGGGGAAGATGCACTGAGACTATAGTGAATAAATAGGTACTCCCTTCAGCTGAACAAGCTCTAATGCGTTTCACTCAATTTAGCCAGTGGACTTAGCCCTTTGCTGTTTAGCTGATTGCTATTTCCTTTTCTGCTCTCTGTCACTGGCTCTCTATTGCATTTGCCTTGAAGAACAGACAAGGCAGAGTCATTTGGCAGCACTAATCAATACCATTCACTCTGTGCAAAAGGCGTATCAATTTCCAGGCAGTTCCTTGAATGAGAGTCAAGGTAGAATTTGGCTTATTCATTAGCTACATTTGTCTTTTTTATATTTTTTTTTACTCAGGAAAGTATGTAAAGACAATGCTATTTCATTTGCAGAGAAATCAATTTCCTCTATTCCCTTCACTCTTGGAATCTAGGTAAAACAGTGGCAGAGCAATTACAAGTGAAGAGATTTCCATTGTGTTTTTATGCTCGTCTTAGTTCGGCTGTGGTTGTCTTGTTGAATGCTAATGGGGGGAGGGGGGTTGTAGACTTGCTGGGCCCAGAGGAAGACTGTGAATAATGGATGAAGGCTTGTCCAGGATCCAAATGCTTTTTAAGTAATAGTTCTGAAAAACGAAGTCATATATCTTAAATATCATAAGATGGGTAGCTGTGGTAGTTGGGCCACTCAGGAACCTTGCCCATAATATGAAATGTGACTGAACTTGACTGTGACTCTTAAGGCCTACCGAAAAGTAGGTCTCACGTACTGGGTGGAGACGTCATCTTACAGATATAAACATACAAACAATAGGCCTAATATTTTGTGAACATGATCTCTTTCTACTAGAAAGAAATTATATTCTACACCTTTTATTTCTAAGTTCTATCACTGAAAATATGATGAAAAAGAGACGCAGGTTGCTAAATACCACAAGACAAAGCATTTTCTCCTGAGTCACTCTTGATTCCCACACCTACCCATCTTCTCCTTGTGTATGAGAGAGCGGGCTATGGACTGGATTTAATGTGTAACACCTAGCATTAAGCCATATTTTCTGGGTCTGTCATTGTATTAGCCTTGGCCCAAAGGGAATTTCTCTCCACCAATTTAAAACATCAATTTGCCCCTCACCGTCAGATTTATTTGATATTACAGCCTGTTGGCTCTCCCACCCGACCTGGGCAGAATGAAGTTAATAATCCACTTCTAACCCATGAGATCATTTCAGTCAAGAGAAAAGACAGGCAGAAAGAGAAATCTGGACAGTGAACACATTGTTGGTTGATATGTTAAAGAATCAAAAAATGTTTAATGAATGCATTCAATAAAAAAAATGAAAGATCATCACTGTTTGTGTTTTATTAGCTTAGAAATATTGTGTTTGTTAATATGTGTGACTTTGGTGAAGATCACATCCCATTCTATAACCAATTTATGCACAAAACCAGGAAATTGAAAATGCTTCAGCTGTACCTGTTTAAGCATTGGCTAAAATATAAAATATGCTTTAGAAGGAATATACTGTATGCTTTTTGTGTAACAAGGCTCAGTAGCAAATCTCAAATGTACTTTTTGGTGTGTTTTCTATTTTACAGAGGAACTACGGAAACTCAGCTGGTCTGGAATCCCAAGACAGGTCCGACCAATTACGTGGAAACTTCTATCAGTAAGTTCTGTGTGCACACACACATACTTCACAGTACATACACTAAATATTGTACATTCAAAAGTTACCATGTGCACATTGTACATGAACATAGAAGTGAAAACACAGATACATACACACACATTGATAAAATCACACAAATAATAAACACATTACAGATTATCTTAGTCACACACATACACACACACTCTCAAAGTTCCTGTCATATTCTTTCTCCCTAACTCCTCCCTTTTTTGATTTATGAAGACTGGTAACAGTCCTGCTTTTTTCAAACTGGGGAAAATTAATTGCGAGGCACAGATAATTTATTTATGAGACACGCGGTGTGTTTACTCATTAAGCCATTGTTGTGGTGTACAGCTCCTAGTCTGCAGAGAGAAGACTGGCTTTTTTGAACGCCGTGACTTTCCCATTAATTACCACACAATGGCTAATGTGCCGCAGAAAAGATGTCATTAAAGGTGTGTATGTGTGTAAGTGTGCCTGTTTGTGTTTTTTTTTTTTTGTGGTGGGAGGTTACCAACTGGGCGCTTTAACCGTAATGGCTCCTTTGTTTGGTACTCTACTAAAGTGAAGGCTCATAATACTATATGAAGTTGCTAAGCACTGACTGCAGTGTAGTCAGCCAGGGGAGGGGAGTGGAGGGGTATGTCAGTATTTTACCTGACTGTGTGTATGTGCACAATTATTTATCTGTGCACACGTGTGCATCTGGGTGTTTTAATTAATGTACCATAGGTAACACTCCATTAATGGTTTGTTTATGTTTTATTGTACATGTTTGTTTGTAGAATGTTTGAATGCATATGTGTGTAGCTTTTGTGTATAAATATGTTATTCATATTCTCATATTTTTATATAGAAAGTGAATGAGAGGTCTAAAACATTAGTGCATTCCAGAACGACTCCACCACCCACTATGGGGTTGCAGCTTTGGGATTGCAAAATACAGCTGTCCTGTGGCCTGTGTAAATTCCAGCTGGCCACCTCCGCTTCCCTGCAGAGCAAATATTGGTGTAGCAGAGGTGCGAATAGTTGGAAGGCAATGAAAACACATAAAAACAAAGCAATAAGTGAGAGGATGGGGTTTGGCATAATGTAAAAAACATGATAGTGAAACATAAGAATAAACCCAACTCCACAAGTTCTTTCTTTGCTGTTACAGAGAACGATACTGACTAAAGGTCTTTAAACACCATGACTGACGCAAATAAAACATACTAAAAAATGGAGGTGAATTAAACACTTCAAATATTTGCATCAAATGAATTTAATAAGAAATATTTGGGCACGTGTCAGCCTAACAGTTTGAGGAATTTTTGGCTGTGCTGACACAGCAGTTTAGGAAGCAGAGGACCAATTTCAGAGAGCTGACCAATCCGGAACAGCGTCATATCAAGCGCCACATCACATTTCATCACAATAATGCATCGCACACTGTGCTTGTACTGTCTTTGTGGTTTTTATGCTGTTTATAATAAAGTGCAGCTTTAACTGAAACTAAATTGATCAGACAGTCTGCTATGTTGAGTGATGTTCCAGCAGGCTGCACTGTGATTGGTCAGAAACATCCTGTTGCTGGCGTATAATTAACTTTTTGCTGCTGATGAATTGGCTCATTGATAAATTATTGGTTTAAAAAATATTGTTTATATGCAAGAAAGTTGCTTGGTGAATTGGCCTCTAGTGTCTAGACTTTAACTGTCTGTAGCTTCATGTACAGACATGGAGGTGGCATCATTTCTCTCATTTAACTCTCAGTATAAAATCTAATTTGTGCTTCTGCCAAAATGTAAAAGTTTCTTTAAAGTCTACTACTAAAATCTTATAGTTAATAGCCACTCTTTGTAGGATTGGAAGTACAGTGACTTTTCCCTCACTGGTGTGTTTTGGAGGGGTTCACAGAAACCATCATGCCTTCATATCTACACGGTGGTTCGTGTCTGTACCACCGTGTGGTACAGACACGGCTATACTGTCACGCTCTCACCTTCCTGAAACTCAGCATTACCTAAAAACAAGTATATTTCCTCACAGTAGGAGACAGTCTCAATATTTTGTTTTTTAACTTTCTTTCTGTTTTGTTGAAAACCAAGCTGGTGTTCCTCTGTCCCCCGTGGCCATATAATAAAAATCATCTTCACTGGAGATATTTCTCTCCAGAAATTTTTTATTAAATATACAGGAGGTGTTTTGACTGTGCAAACTTAAGACCCGTATCTGAAATAATCTCACTGCCACCTTGCAAGGGTTTCAAGATCTAAGAGCCTTGTGCGTGAATTATTCCAAGGTTAAATCCTAGGTTTGGATTAAAGCGAGAAGTGGACATGGTGTCTAAAGCACTCATATCTTCTTAAGTGTCAGAACACTTGACTGCCTTCCCTGTCCTGTCTGTGGCATGACCCAGTGGAGAAATGGATATGAGGGATCAGGCTCAAAAAATCTATTGTCTGCCAGGCACACACATACACACACTTTGAGATTCACAGCCCTCACTGTATTCCATAAAGTTGGCTGAGGTATCTAATAGAACTTCACTCTGGTGGTGTCCCTTGTGCCCTTCTCGTGCTCAGTAGTGTGCACCAATTTATTAGATTTTTTTTCTTCCCCTCCAGCAGGCATGCTTGAGCCACATATTTTTTTTTTTTTTACCTGACAAAGACGAGAAACAACGTTTTTTTTTTTTTTCCCCCCATGGTCAGGGCTCAGTAATGTTCCCCTGGTGGCCTTCATTTACAATCATCATCACAGAAATCTTCTATAACACTCTTCACTGTTATAAGCCAGTGTAGAAATTTAATAGCAGACAAACAAACAAAAAATCTGTAACCAAGCTGTGTTTTTACCTTTATTGGATAGCTCCCGGCCCTAGAAACACATGCCATTGAACCTTCTATTATTTCAGAAATAATACCACCTTATTTTTTCTCATTTGTTTAAAGAGCACTTGGTGTCCGAGCCCGAAGGAGAAAGGAAGAAATTAAATGACTTTTCTGCTTTGTGAAAGAATGTCAGCCCCTGGCAATATGTACATTTGCTAATGGAGTGTGGCTGTTAAATGTGAAGTGGTGTGAGAGGAGAAAACTAACTGGCTGTGGAAATATTGATAAGGCTAAAGGGTTATATATGATGTATGAGGCAGCAGCAGAGACAGATTTAAAGATTATTATGTTAAACATTTACTTCACAACAATGCACATAATTGTATCGTATTGTTATAGTATATTGTAAGAGGACAGTGTCATATAATTTTTTCAGATTTGAGGGGCCCTCTCATTACGTAATCTGAATTTGAAACCTTTCCAAGTCACGATGGTCATCTTTAAGTGGCTAAAACTGTGTAGACATTAGAAATAACTTGCTAATGAAATAAATTAATAAATACAGTCTTGTTTCATGAAACATAAAGGAACTATCATTTTAGATGTTCACACACAAGCTTTGCCATGTCACTCATGCATCAACAGGAACCCTACTTCACCTAAAACCTCCAACGTTCCACCAAAATATATAATATATAAATGTAAGTAGAAAAATAGATGTGTACACAAGTGATTTGAAAGGAAGCAAAGTTTTGTTTAAGTTTTGCTTTGCCTGTCTGTGGGACAGATTGTTTCTAGTCTACTTCCAGGATAATGTGCCTCTGCCAAGTAGAAATCAATTTAGATCATGAGGAAAAAACCCAGTTTCATTTAAATTCCCCAAATGGATTCCCCAAGCATATTTCTCTCTTGCTTGCTTGCTACAACTATTTTTTTTTCCTGAAGGTTTACTGAAGTGAAGAGCCATTAGAGGGATGGAAGGATCAGGGGGTAGCTTGATGTAAGGAAGAATGAAGATATGAGGTTTATGTAGACTGATTAACAGAGACATTTTAAACCACTAACAGAACATGCAGAGCTGTCATGCATTTATGCCTCACGGTTAGCCTTCCATTTCTGTTTTTAAAAAATCTCCTTTTAACCATGAGACCACAGATGACATGAAGATTCGAGCATAAGCACACTTGGAATCTTTTTCTGCACCATTATAGCCTTTATAAATATTACAGCAAACACACTGGAATGTTTGAGCATGCCAAAATGCTATGATTAGTAATTAAGAGTAGTAATAAAATAAAATGACAGTGTAGTTTATGACACAGTTTGTGTCATCTTTATAGTCTGTAGGGTGTGAATGCGCCGTTCCTCTCGAACAGTATTGCAGCTGCAGTGTGATTGACCTCCACTAAGCTGTCGATTAACCTTCAATACACACGCACCGTTGTGTCCCTGATTTGGCAGAGTGCACACAATAGTAGAGCCTTTCAATACGGCCTGGTGTTGTTGTTGTTTATTTGCATGTGGAGCAGTTTCAACATGTGTCACATGAACTTTTAGCAGTGCGACTGTACAAAAAAAGTCATAGTCAGTACTTCATCTGATTTGTGCGGGCAGAAACATGACTGTCTTGTTGTCTGTCTGGATTTTGCCGCCTTCAGTGTGTTCTGACTGTGAAAGAGTTTATAGTTTTGTTTACAGGGTTCGTGAAGCTAGCAGATAAAGAGAATAAGAATTGCTTTCAGTGATGGATGTGCTGACAGAATAAGAATTGTGAGACACATTGGTGAGTGGAAGGATGGTATTTTAATGGTGTTTTAGGTAGATTTATGAGTGTGTGCATTTTTTACTATTTAATGTTCCCATGATTTGATGGGATGATGTGTATACACTATATGTGTATGTTTACGTAAGTTGTTGTGTGCAACAAATAATGCTCTGGACTGTTTTTGTGGGGGATGTCCTGGTTTATAAAAAATAAAAAAAACTAAACATTTTTTATTTTATTTTATTTCTTAATTTTTGACTAGACTTATAACATACACTACATACAGACTCAGCATGAGCATTTTAAGGCCATGTTGCTGAGTCTCTCTTTATGTGCAGGCTGTCTCTGTTGGTGCAGCTGCATCAGTTAAGTTTGATGGTGATTTAACTGAACAGGAACCAGATGTGCTTTCAGAAAACAACTCAGTATTAATTGAAAGTGACAGATAAATGTAAGAGACAGACATATGTATATATTGATTGCTACTTATTTTTTCCAAATTCAGCAGTGGGGTTCTTATTTGCACATCCGCAAACTCATAGCACCAGATCTGCATGTCAGTGGACAAATGGCTTAAAATAAAATTAGATTGTTATAGATAGAGTTACTCATGTTCATCCTGTTATGTATGTTAATTTACACTTGAAGGTCTCTGGAGCCCAGACAGCTGTAGTAATTAATTTTAAAGAATAAGATGCCTTAACACAATATTTCTTACACAATTTACTATAACATACCAGAAATTCTCAGATAGTAGCCAAGTTCTTTATTGACCTCGGACAAGTTTGTTTATTTCATCAGCACCAGTCAGGAATGATAATACCAAAACCATATGTAAAAACAGAGAAACAGAAAGGCCAAGTAGGCCCTAAACGAAACTGTCCCAACACAACTTCAGAAACGGTCTCAAGACAATAACTAGTTCTTTCTCCGACTTCTCTCTGCAAGTCCAAATGGGCAAGTCACTGAACCCCAGGTTGCTCCTGTTTTGTCGGGCTAGCTACTTGCAGAGAAATGTGTAAAGCTCTTTGTTTGGCAAAGTAGAAAAGTCCTACAAGTGCAACGATTCAAAGAGGAATGCAGTGATATAAAACATAGCAAAAACAATCGGCAATCCATCTGCACCTTAAAGACAAGGGCCACTTCTTTGAAGACCGCAATGTTCATATTCTGGACAATTGGTTCAAACGAGGTGTTGGAGAAGCTATTCACTGCCGAATTGAACGACCATCGTTAAACGGAGGAGGTGCTTTACGGCACAATCTATGACCCATTTACAATGCAGTGCTTTCATCACCCAGTCGGTTTGACAGTCGTTCACACCTGGGCCTAGGGTAGTCACAGTGACACACCTGAAAGACGGGAAGATCCACAACACACAGGGAAGTGCTAATGACCCCTGACTCCACAGTGGTTATAAGCCTGCAACTCCAACCAGTCAGTCAGAGGAAAGGCAAAGGATGGAAGGCAAAACGTCTTCAAGAACCAAGAAAAAAGTCCAGTTGCTACTTAACGGAACCTTTGGGATAACCATGACCTGGATGACTGAGGATCTTCACAGACATTTAGCAAAAACATGTTTTTGAGTGCAGACACACTTATAAATCTTGGATGTCATTGCTCAGTACTGACTTTCCTCTTTTCTTCTCAAGGTGAATTGAGCGGATTTAGCATTTAAGTTACGTAATGCTGAGTTAGTCAAACACAGGATGGTAAAATTACATAGGCACTCTATATTGATATTTAAATTAAAATTAACTCTATTTAGATAAAATACTTAATAACCTAAATCCTGATAAGCTATTTATCTATTATGTCTTTATAATTCTCTTGTAACATACATGTCAACAACTACCCTCAGGAATTTTTAATATAACAACTAGACACTTCAGCTTTTATCATAGGGACACATTTTCAGATCCAGCAGCATTTGAGTTGTGTTTTGACAATTTTTAACTTGTGAATATTTCAGACTCCCTAGTCCCAGCTCCTGCTTTTAATAGACTTTAGATTTGTTGTTCGGTTTGGGCTTGACTTTCTCCTCATTGCATAAGCCTGACCGCACAAGGAGGATACACACTTTTACAAATTTATGCCCACATAAGCTGCCTGAAAAACCCATTTCCAGACACACACACACTGAAAGGTAGCTCCCCTGAGAGAGAGAAAGCATTTGGTCAAACAGCAGAAAGTTTTCTTTGTAAAGTGAAGTGTGTCATTTGCAGACTATGTAATCCTAAGTGGCAGAGTTTGGTTTGTTACTTGGCTAATTGACTGACATTAAGTCACGATTCCAGAACAGGAATTTCACAATAAAGCTTCATTAAATCTTACAGACTTGTATAAAAGAGAGAGATAGACAACATAAAACACTATACACTTTCTGAATAGTTTTTAGATATTCAATAACCAGACTCTAATTACTAATTTACTTGCATTAGTACGGTGTTGTATTATTTGCCAGTGTTTGATAGTACATTTCCTACAGTGTTACAGAAATGAAATGTAGAGCAATTGGTTTGAGACCACGAATAAAGTCCATGGCATTAAGCACTCCTTGGTGTTGTTTAGCCTTCTTGCAAAGCTTGGGGCCATTTTTCTGCTGCATTAAGAATCCTTGCATATAAGGATCAGAGGCAGAGGCTATGGTATGTCTCTGAAGAATGAAGGGGGCTCTTTACCTTGGTCAAAGTGTAATCAGTTCAGTTAAGGTCCAACTCCATAGTAGGCAAAACACCCCAGGACTTGAATATTACCACTACCATTGTTCAGTGTTGGTTTGATAAATTGTGGTATGGTTCTCTCACCTGCATTTCTACACAAACCTTTGTTACTGCCATACATCTCAAACTTGAATTCATCAATAAATTTTTCCAACACACTGTGAAATTCTGGTGAGATTTAGCCCACGTCAAGCATTTGGCCTCGTTTCCTTCCTGAGAAGTGGTTTAGAGACTTCTGCGTGTCCTCTGAGACCGTTATTATACTGCCTTCTTTTGACAGTTTTGAGTCTTGTAGCAAACTCTTTTTCTGTGAAGAACATTGTTTCGATTTCATTGAACAAAGCTTGATGTATTTGTCTTTTCTTGGTGTGGTCACTTTTAGTCTGCCTTATGGAACTTTCGGTACAAATCATTTTTGAAACCTTCAGTCTAGCCATGATTTGATGTTGAGAAAGCCACTTTTTGCTTCGAATAATACGATGACAGGCTCACTTAGTGGAAAACATGACATTACAATTGTTACAATGGTATTTAGTAAGCAATGTTCTGCACGAGACACAGCCATATTTATTTATTTAACAGGCGAACAATGACTGAAAGTAATAAATAGATCAAAGTAAATAAGCACGATATAATGAAGCCAGACTAACCTTTTTTTAGTTTCTTCTTCCCAAGGCTAAGCTGCTTTTTTTACTGTCCTATTTAAATACACAATATGACTTAAAACACTGAATGTAAAAAATGATCTCTCTTTTTTAATATATTTCTATATTTTGTGTTACACTTTGTTTTTCTTTATCCTTGACTCTTTTTTTTTTCCTGTGTTAGGGTTACCTGCCAGCTAATGCAGAGAGGAGAGAGAGTGTTCTACAGAGGAAGAGACAAGAGTATTTTGGCTTCATTCAGCAATACTATGACTCCCGCAATGACGAACACCATCAAGACACATACAGACAGGTATATGCACATACTTTTACACTGTGTTCTCACATACAGAAAAAAAATCTTCTGGCCTAAAATGCCAGTCGGTCAATACAACCAGCTGTGCAAGACAGAGATGAAAGGACCCAAGCGACATGACTGGGAGAAGTCTAAAGGCTCCTGCAGAGTGTAAGATTTCAGCAGTCTTATAAGTTCACTGTGTGACATGGATCTAACAAACCTGGGTACAACATCAGTTTTTATATATATATAGGCTGTATGATGGTAACACCTACTGAATTGTGGGCTACAATGCAAGTCAATAAAACATCATCATTGTGAGTGAACCACCTGCTCCACTACAGTTGTGAACAATGAATATAGTTTGTTATCAATGCACCATTTCAAGTTGTTTTACTTAGTTAGTTGACATGCCAGCTCGTAGCAGCAGTCATACTGTAAGACGGTCATCCCAAATTTCTGACACTGTCAGAATTTGTCCTAAGCTATCTTTGATTGTAAGATCATGATAACGAACCTCTTTCACAGTATGACACAAGACCACTTTTGAGCCACGACTGAAGATATTGCCACAGTTGGTGATCTTTTGACTGGGGCAGCCCAAAATCGCACAGTGCCTTAAGAAAGCTGAACTTCATACAACTCTGCTGTAATGGAGTTGAGGAGTTTGGGATCAGGCGCAGTATGTATAGACATTTGTCTGTAGTATAGCGTAGCTCAACGCAACGCACCTCCAGAACAACAGAGCCCAGCAACAACCAACTACTTTGTCTGTGTGTGTGTGAACGCAGCAGTAAGCACACACATTAAAAGTCCAGTTTACTTGTGCTTTTAATCACGCTCCTACATCTGACAGAACTTGAAGGACGGAATGAGAGGTGGACTACAAAAGATTCAATTTCCAGTTGCAGCTTCTTGTCATTAATGTATTCCCTCAGCACAAACCCACAACTCAAAGCTGTTTATGTTCATGTGTGTTTGTGTGTAAGAAAAGGTGTGCTTTGACAGGATTGGGCCCTGCAGAAAGGATTACGGGAACCAGTCATCTGACAAAAACTGCTCTTCTGTGTTTCTGTCCTTGTGTCCTTTCTCTGTTTCTCTCTCATCTACTGACAGGAATGTGTGTATCTGTGTTGACATGGAGGCAGCATGGTCGAACTCTGTTCACAGAGCAGGCACAGCCGGCCCTAAGCTTCAGATGGCTGCTTAAATGAACACTTTCCTTTGTCTTTGAAAATAATATCTACTTTTAACTCTACCTCCCTCTGTCTTTGTGCCCACATACTTTTTCATTTTAACACTCGACTACTTGCCATTCATTTCCATCCGATAAGAAACATCAAAGTTGTCTGTCGATGCCAAAAACACACATTTCTCACATTCTGTCTGATTTTCCATTGATGTCATCTGCACTGTGCCAGAAAGCTGGCACACTTTGTTTTGATGGTTGTTTGGATCGTTCTAACACTGTGTATGAAAATGTAGTGATTTCTAGATGTGTTTCCATATCCAATATGCACCTTGAGTCTTTTGTTTGTCTATATGTTTGCATTACATGGTATATAATTTATTCTGAATCTCCATCTGTCTCCATCGTCTGTGTTTTCCTTTGTCTGTCCATCTGTTTCTTTCATATTTGTTTTTTGTTGTTTTTCATTTTGTTGTTAACTTGCCCAAACATCTTGTGTGTACATACCTGTGTATATGGATGCACCTCTGCAGTTTCAGTCCACTTCAAGATAAAATAGTTAGCTTGCTTTGCTCTTTTTAAAGTCGTCAGTTTGTTACTATGTTGGTTGTAAGACACAGCATCTTGAGTCAATTGATTTAGTATTATTTTTAAAGCTGCATTAAACATTATAAGTAGGGTTTATGCTAAAGTTAAACAGTTGTCTACTAACACACTGAGAAGAACGAATAACCTTGACAACACATTTGAATAGTTTTTCTGCCCACATTTACTTTCCTTAACAAACCATTCATTTACATTTTCCATCTGTCGCATTGTGCTTTGAAGATTGGACTACCAGGCATGGCAGTCCGTGCCTGGGTTTTATATGGTGGAAAGAAAGGCAACAACCATTAAGGGGTGTTGGTTCAAGCATTACACATTTCTATCATGCTGCCCCTATTAGGCAGGTCAACACAATGGTTGATAACTCCAGTTAAAGTTTGACCAAAAGTAAACACAGAAATTGCTCTTCATTAACTATTGTGTCCAGCTACGTAGATATCTACTTTAGTCAGAAGGGTTACAATAATAACAATATGGCCCATGACAATTTATAATATTAAGAGAATGTGCGTTGACTGGACTGTATTAATATTTGAATAAACGTGTTTGAATGTGTGTGTGTCTAACACATCTTCTCCCATGTTGCTGTCAGATTCACATAGACATTCCTAGGATGAATCCTGAGTCTTTGATGCTGCAGCCAAAGGTAACAGAGGTAAGGTGGACAGAGAAGACAGGATTGTGGGTACAATTCAATCTCCTGCCCTGTCAGTAACAAGCCACACACTCACAAACAGTCTGCCTGTCCGATCTGGACTATTTCAGTTGGCCTGGCTCCAGCTGCTGTCCTGCATCCATCTGACTCCTTTCTGATGAATCTGTCTGCCTGTTGTATTGTTCATCTGCAGGGTAGACACTCTGAAATGGTGTAAATGTGGTCTTGCACACAAAAACACACAAATGTACTAGCAGTCACATGTAATCACAGAGACAGGTTGACATGCATATACACACTCAAGACCACTGCTGCTATCCATTTCAGACCAGTGAAACCCCCATCTGCCTTCAATCAAGGACACCAATCCACTAACTGTTGCTCTCTCTGCATCCGTGTCACTGTCTGTGATGCCCAAATCTGTGCTAGCCTGCCCGTTGCTTCAGTGTTTGTCTTTTTTTTTCTCTCCTTCTCTCTCTGCAGATTCACATTGACATACCGAGAACTAATCCCCTTATTCCTCTCTTTCAACAAGCTTCTGTCCAAGAGGTGAGACTCCCACCCCTATGCTGCACACACACCACCTCACCTAGCAGGGTTTTCCCTCTGCCTTTAGTACCAAACAGTCTGATCAAAATGAGTAATAAACTAAACATAATTCAAAATAAAATTAGCATCAGGGACAGAGACAAATGACAGTACTTGGTGAGTATTGTCTATGGTGTTGAGTTAACACTATGGTGTGATAATATAAAAATAAAACCTGTGACAGGAAAAATATTGACATGATGATATTTTTTTAGTTTTTTCTGTTTTTGTTCCCATCTGTTGAGGACTTTGAAATGGGAAAACCCTCGCTTCAGCACACTGCATGATTTGGCATGGGTGCACACACAGAAGCACAAACTAGGGACACACAGAAGAATTAAATCATAACTGCAGCCATGCATGTGATCACATCCACACTAAACCTTCACTTTGCATGGTTAACACTCTCATACCTCCTTGTTCTGCTTTGTTAGTTCTACTGAACAAACCATTTCTTGTTACAGTTGGGCACCGTGTTGTTGGGGATATAAGAACCAATTATCTTAAAACCGTTTTAAGCCTTAGGTTTGATTAAACGATGACTATCATTGCTTGTTAGGGCAAATTAGGAAAACATGCACACATTTCTGGGATGCTTAACTCATAATGTAAGTTGCTTTGGATAACAGCGTTACTTAAACACTTAAATTTACTCATGTAGTTACTTAAAATATGTGTCTACGGTAATAAATATAATAAAGCATATGTGTAGTGAGTTGGCACAGCAGAGCTGATGGACTGTCAGTGCTGATTCTCAATGCAACTTAACAGAAAATTTACTTGACGCTATTCATATCTACAGGCTTACACTGATCTTATTAATACAGTGCTTCTGGAAAGTCCTATCATATGTAGCTTCACTGGCCTGAGATGCAAAGGACTGAAAGCACAGATAGAAAAATCTTATAATGCGGTGCAGACTAATGAGGTGCTCAGGACTGCTAAGTGGATATAGTACACCTGCACATAGGCGTAGCATAGCATGTACATACTCAAACACATTTAGTTTGTTCCCAATTGTGTATAAGATACAACTCAGGGCTGTAAGATGGGAAAGAATAAGAACATATATAGAGTAGAAATTTGTACACTGCTCCTGTATTGTATCTACTCTTCTCTCTGACAGAGCCCATAATATGTCGCTCTTATCCTTACACACTAACTCTCCCTTCTTTGTGTACAAAATGAAAGGCAGCAGAGTCTACTAAGACATTCAAGTGGCATGCTCTTCACATAATTTAGCATGCAACAGACTCCAAATGCTCCCTTTTCTATATGGTTATATTTGCAGCGACACTACCTAAAAATCACCTCTGCTTCATTTCATTCACTTGTTTGTCTCAACGCCTCCCCCCATGGGGCTCAGAGATGTTTAGGTGTGATGGAAAACATTCGACTGTCTGTTTTATTTCCAGGAGAGAGGGATATTGAAACAAATCTGCATTGATTTCCTATGTGGCTTTCCAAGTGTTTGAGTTTTTCTTCATCTTGAGAATATTACAGTCTTCAGGACATGTTGATAAGCAGCAATTACAAGTTCCTGACTAGTAAAGGAAAACATTTTGCCTCCATATTGTGATTATAGGCAAAGAGCTGAATTTATCTGTGCACCTCAGTTTCATTTTTCATATGAAGCATTTAACTGGTTCTTCTACATATAACGTCTAAGGGGTGAGTGCATAACAGCAATCCACTAGATTTATTGGATAGATTAAGCCATTTATCTTTTCACTGTGGGCTCATACTTTAAGCCTCTGCCCCCTCCTGGAGTCTTTCCATTTTGTGTACAATTTGTCAATTAGTAGTTTTGTCGAGTTGACTCAGTTTCTTGCATCAGTTTCCTCTTTGGCTCTTGAAATGACCCATATCAGGGTCTTTAGGAGTCTGGAACTAGAACTCTGTCCTAGAGATGCACGCTATTATGAAAAAATTTGAAATTATTGTGTAATTTAATGTAATTTCCAAGAATCTAGTCCTAGTGAAAACTGAGTAAACTCTAGTTCAACTTGAAGACGGTGTTGTTTGGTTAGTATTTGAAGTCTTCGGGTCTTTCGCCTACAAACACACCAGGGTTGGATTCTTTGCCCATACTTAAGTGGGTGTGGGCAGGGTGGTGTGTATGTGCATGGGCTCACTCAAAGCTGTTCTGTGTCTAGATGCCAATGTGAAATATGCATGTGAGCTTTTGAGGTTGCATGAAAAGAAAGTCCCATTACCCACTCCCCCTGCTAGCACCAGCCCCTCTCTGTGTTTGATGGATGGGGCTTTGATAAAGAACGAGAAGGTGTGGAGGCAGGTTAATGCAGTTTGAGGAAAAAAAATACAGGGTAAAGCAGGGGAGAGTTGCATCTTACCAATCTTTGACTGTCTTTACATAGATTGAATTATTTTAAATGACAAAGCTTGCACACGCAGCTTCCAAAAAAAACACCTTTGTCATGTTCATGTTCTTTCCATAAAACAATGAGCTATGAGGTTATTTGGAAAGTGACAGAAACATGATAAACCCAAAAGATAAGAAAGAGTTTGATGGGTGTGGTACAGCAAGGTGTGGGAGAGTGTGTGTGTATTTTTGGGGAATTCCATTTGTGCACCAGAAAAACAAGCTAAACATCAAGCCTCTGCTAATTCACTGGGGCTGACAGCATTAAACAGCCACCCATAACGAAGATGGAAGTGTTTGCTTTGCAAAAACATATTGAGAATCAGGCAGAGAGAGAGACAGATGGAGGAGGAGAGAGACTCAGAGGGGACGAGCAAGAGACAGAGACAAACTAAGTGAATAAAGAAGAGATGAAGGAGGAGACCAACACCAAAGCAGAGAAAAAAGTTCAAAGTGAACCTTTTTTGTAGACAAAAAAATGCAGCTGAGAAACTGAACAGTGAGGTGTTGCTCTGTGCTGAGAGAGAGGCAGAGACATTGTTCATGTCAGTTTTTAACACTGTCCAAAATCAGAATAGGAGATTCTTTGATTTGGGCAAATATTAATAATGTAATTGGATGTCAAGTGTTTTCGCAGATTGCGCTTCAGATTTAAGCAGTTTATTATTACATATAATAGCAGTTTAAATCAAGCTAGTTTACATCCATATTGGCTAGCTTATTTTCTTGAACTTGCTTGCCTTTTGCACATTACTGCCACTAACAGTCAGTAAGTAGAGTATCCGTGTGCAATACAAACCAAAGGGAGATCCACAAAACTTGACAGACACAAAACTTTAATGTGTTTCTTCTAACATTCCTTTTTTCTCATCTTCAAAGACAAAGAAGATGACATTTAACAGAATCCATGGTAGATGAATCTACAATCTGCAATGTAGATGAATCATATAATATGGAATAAATACTACAATACAAATAATTATACAGTAAACTTTACAATTGGTATACCGATCTGTGTTCTAGCCAGATTCTCCCAGCAAGCAATTAAATTTTAGTTTTACCAATTAAATTGCCTTACGCTTTGCCAGCTTGGCATGCCTCAAATTGTTCCGATTTTTTTACTTCCCACACCTCACTTTCTAAAATTTCCTCTTTCATGTTTAAACTTGTAATTCTAATGCCAAATGTTTGATATTCTGACATTTGCAGGAATGATTGTCTTTCAGAAAGTAACTGTTTAATATATCTTTAAATCATGAAAATTATATGAAAGACTCTAAGTGTATCCTTTGTGAGAGAAATAATAAGGTTGACTTAACCAGTTTTACCTAGCTTTCTATGGTTCTAGTTTGGGGAATACATTGAAAGTTTGTAAACAACCCTATGGCTTTTATGTGTAAAAATCTCCCCTTTTTTTATCTGAAAAACTTCTCTTGATGACATAATATGGAGCAGTTTTTCATGATCAGGGGTTTAGATGATTTATCTGGAAGACCAGGTCAACCAAGACTACATCTTTCATAGCATCCACATGACATCATCTACAGTAGAGGATGATTTTATTCATGAGTTTTTCAGATGGATGCAGAGAGAAATTATAATACAGGGAAAGCAACAAGACGTTTTATGCTCTTTAATATACTGCTTTATAATGTATTAATGTACTCCCTAAAGTAAAACCATATACAGCAAGTTGAAAATCGTTGGAATCTTTCTTAAATTGATTAGTTGATCAGAAGACAACAAATGGACAGAGGGATAATTGATGTTTGATACTAAACATTTGCCTATTTTCTTCTAATATTACTGTAGACTAACCAGCTGTTTCATGTAAATGGGTTTTGTCTACATACTGTTTTTTGATTTCTTCTCTCTCCATGCATGTGTTTGTGTATGTAAGATTTTTGAGCGGATCCTGTTTATATGGGCCATCCGTCACCCAGCCAGCGGCTACGTGCAAGGCATCAACGACCTGGTAACACCGTTCTTCGTCGTCTACGTCTTTGAGTACATTGGTGAGTGCCATCTCTCCCTGTTGCCCTCTTTCTTTTTTTTTTTTGCACTTTGACTTTCAGCTGCCTAATGCTCTGTGTGATATCGTGATAAGCTATAGAAGTGTGAAGCAGCCATCTCTGCTGAATGTGCTGCTCTCCACAGTACAGAGTGGCACCTTTCAGCAGGCAAGATTCATTTTACTTGCTGGTTCATCACCACAGGTCACAAGGAGTCAACCCTTTATCCCTTGAGACAGTGTCTCTTTTCACATCTTTCTGGCCAGTGAACAGCTCAGTGCCCTCTATTCCCCTTTCTTTTCTTCCATCAATCTGTTTGCCTTTTCATTTAGATACACACTTCAATCTCAGTTTGTGTTTTAACATGCTATATTTATCGAAACATTCTGGTTAACACTTACGTTAGACTGCGTGTGCTTGTGTACAGTGTATGTGTGAGAGAGTGCAAGCCATGTGTAGGCGTGGGTGTGCTCATTTATGCGCACCACAACGTTCGCTCCAGAGCCCCCCTGCTGTGTGTGTTTTATGTTATGCCACATTAAGACAGATGAATGTGTTATTTTATTCTCACACTTCCTTCTTTTGACAGTATAAACACATGCTGTCAGATACAAAGCACACACAGACTCTGAGCAGTTAGCAGAAAAATTAGGACTGTTAATGTTTAAGGGGTGATTTTAGTTGTCAGAACTTATAGGATGAGCTCTTTAAAATAGACATTAGTGGCACAGCCTATAATATATAAAAGGCTGGCATTTTAGTGGTCAGTTATCATAATATGATCTCATCTAATTGTTGTATTAATGAACTGTATATCTCTCCATGTTTAAGGCAATCAAGACATCCGCCTTGACTTAAACATTGTATTCCTGACTTTGTAAAATGTTTGATTAGAGAACCCATTTGACTCCAACAAAGCACAAATCCGCACAATACCTTGTCCGGAGTTTATAACATAGCAGCTGATACTGAAAATAAGTGCAACATTTACTTTGCAGATATTGCAAGTAGTCAAACTTGATGGCATAGCAACCTTGAAATAACATAGTTCCATATGGCTGAGTCTTGGCCTTTTCCATGCTGTTGTTGTAAATCAAGTCTACCGGCATGCTGTAGGTGCTACTGACTCACGATGTAACACGCATTGCAAACATAGAATTAAAGTAAATAGATAGGACAGATATCCAAAGCCCTTTTCAGACATGGATTATCTCCGGGCGATCAGGTCCGGACTTTATTTAAAGTTGCCTTTTCGCACATGCAGCACACAGACATACTCTTTTTGAAATGCGTTCACACATCAGGAGAAATAGTCCTTTTGATTTTGGTGATGGAGGGTCTCTGTGTAAAGAGTGCAGGAGGCATGATGTGCATCCCTAACAACAGCACTGTGTGTTTCTGTGTTTCTTCAGCTCCTTTTTGCATCCCACATATACACCAATATAGTCTGTGTATATAGTATAGTCTGTGTTGGCCCATCAAGTTCTCTTTTAAGCCATTTTAAAAAAAGTGACCAACTGGAAGCCACAATGCTCAGAGGAGTGCCTGGTACACTCTGGACTGACTGTGGTCACAGAGTTACAATTAGGATCCACAAGGAAAGCGGGAGGCATGCAAAATGATGGACTCAGCAACTGCAGCTTCTCTAAGATACTAAGTGTTGTAAATGTTTTACTTGAGTTTTTATGCTATTCATCTGTCTTTACTTCTTTGAGTATAATTCAATATGATCCAGGAGTGTCACAAACTACAGTGGGAGATAGCTAAGGGTACACATTTTCATATTGACAATGAAGTTTCCTTTATTTTGAAAGTAGTAGCTTCCTCAAAATGGCTCATATTTAGAATTTAACAATTCTCTAAATCCATGGATCTTGATTTTTGATCCATGGTTTTGGTTAATTTGGTTCCCTTTTATATATCAGTTTCTGTTCTGTTGTGTTTTTTGTGAAGCTGGGGTCTTTAACACATGCTGTTCTATACAATATACTGTCTCAGTGTTTCACAACACAAATGACGTACACTCTGTACTGTTGCTTAATGCAGTGCACTTGAGCACAAACACAGATCACTTTAGGCCATATCTGTTAACTCAATGTCCACACAAGCGATGGGCCTCTTAGGATTAAAAAATATCAAATTTGCTGCCGTCAGGGAGCCGCTATTAATATGAGGAAGGCTCAGATGCATGAGCGGTGAGATATCTGCAACGAGGTGGTGGGGGATTGATCAACACAAAAATGATCTCTGTCCTCTGTCCTGTAATATTTCACAGGAAACAAATTTTTTGTGGATTTATTTGAGCTTCTGGTTGAACAAAGACATGAAAATATAATGTTCATTATGTCTTTTTCAGAATGAACAATTTTTCCTTTTCCTTTTGGTTTTCTGTTTTGTTTCATAGACTAAATGATGAATCGAGCAAAAAACAAACATTAGCTGCCACCCTACAATTAATTTCTTACTGTGTGAGGTATTGTGGTAAACATTCATTAAGCAATTGTGTGTAAACCTATGACTTCGACTTTAGTTCTTTTATTAGCTTCTCTTGTCCTTTACTTATGGCACTTTTTTCTATTATTTGTATTATGTTCTCCTGTTTCCTCTGTGTTTCTTTCACTGTCATTTTCAACTTCCTTCTTTCTCTATTCCTACCTTTTGTGCACTTGCTTCTTTTCCCTTTGCCTTTCTCTGTGGGCGAGTCAGACTCATGTCAGATCTTCAAAGCATCACCCTGCACTTTGTTCCGCTGCATCTCCATGCGCTGATGAGCTTTGAATAACATACACAGCCAACAAACCTTCAAACGTGCCTGGCTGGCATCTTACACGATGGGTTGATGTGCCGTGTTGTTGTTAGGTGTTTTCGTTTTCTGACACAGACAGAGCGAGCCAAAGTAGAGAGAGATACGACTATTTCATAACGTGGACCTAATTCAGCTCATCTTGTGGAGGGGTAGGAAATGTGAAATGTATGCTTATACTCTTGTGTTGCTCTCTCTGGGTGTCTCTCTTCTCTTTCTATATATATAAATATGTGTGTGTGTTTGTATATATATGTGTGTGTGTGTGTGTGTGTGTATCTATGTTCGTATCTATGTATGTGTATATATACTGCTCAAAAAAATGAAGGGAACACTTAAACAACACATCCTAGATCTTAATGAATTATTAAGATATTAAGTTAAAAATCTTTATTCATTACATAGTAGTAAGCATTGAGAACAAAATAACATAAGAATGATCAGTGGAAATCTAAATCATTATCCCATGGAAGTCTGGATTCAGAATCATACTCAAAATAAAAGTTAAAAAGTCAGATCACAGGCTGATCCAACTTCTGTGGAAATTCCTGAAGATAATTCAGACTGAGGCTTCATATGCTGGTATGTACTCCCTACCATGTCTGTACCATAGACACTACCATGACGTGGTGTCGGTGGATGGAACAAGACATCATGTCCCAGAGGTGCTCCATTAGATTCAGGTCTGGGGAACAGGCAGGCCAGTCCATAGCAGGGCCCATTGCCCCAGCATATGGTCTTAAAATGTATCTGAGGATCCTATCTCGGTACCTAATGGCAGTCAGGACACCTCTGGCTAGCACATAGAGGTCTCTGCGGCCCTCCAAGGAAATGCCTCCCTACACCATCACTGACCCACCTCCAAACTGGTCATGCCAGAGGATGTTGCAGGCAGCAAAACATTCTTGACGGTGTCTCCAGACAGTCACGTCTGTCACATGTGCTCAGTGTGAACCTGCTCTCATCTGTGAATCTGTTCAACTTTTTTCAGTGGATTCTCGGCTTTTGTGAATCAATTCAGAATCTTCAGATATGAATTGCAAGTCTTATGTAAAGCAGTTGTTCACCCACCCATATTGCTTACCATTTTGCATTGTAGTCTGCATGTACAGCCTGCCAAGACCAGATACAGAAAGGGGATAGGCTAGGGAGAAAAAAATATCAAATTACACCCACACTTTGCTGCCCACATGATGCCCTTGCATATGCTTGGCTGTGTTTGTTTACTTGTCTTCCTTTTGTTCCACAAAAATCTTATCTGTCACTTTGTTAGTGTTTTTTGTTTTTCTTTTTAACTCTCACTCTCTCTCGTTCTCTGGCTTCTTCTGAGTAACACCCTTGGTCTGCCACTGCAGTGCTTGTTCAGCTGCCATACACTCCATTTACCTTTTGCTGATGCAATGTGGAGTGATAGCTCGACCTTTTAACCACTCTATCTTCACGGCTTTCGTCCTTTTCTTCCTGTCACACACTTTGATTCACATTTAACTGTTAATCTAAATTGAAACATCTTCTTTAGTAGGTAATTGATACACTCTTTTGATGCCATGGAAGAAATAATACCACTGAATATGTTGTTTCCATTTGAAATGTTAAGCAATCTAGCAGACCCCCTTATTGACAAATCCGAAATTGATTTTTAGGGCCTGTCATTTCTTCTTCCCCAGTGGAGAGGCATTATATCACTTTTGACTTCTCTCCATCTTTAACAGTGTTGTGCCTCTACCATTATCCAACAATACAGTTCATCTAATTAAGGCCAGGACAGGCCAGGATGGTCCAAGGAGCAGGGCAAGTCCTCTTTAATGTGGAGCTGCCATTGATTGGCCATTGGATCCATAATGCAATCTGCATGCCAGTGTCTAAGTATGGATCCACTCTTAAGAAAGATGAGAACAAAATAGCTGGTTAGAGAGAGAG
>OMLM01007556.1:32176-43353 GCA_900302695.1 Helostoma temminkii
ACTTCACGATATGCTTTTTATCGCTTTGGGACCAACTGGTGTCTGCCAAGGGCACATTTGTAAATTATACACGCAATTTTTAGTCAGCTTTTAGAAAGTAAGTCTAGTTTTATGTCACCCATTTTTTCTTCGGCATTTTAGATTGTCTTAAAAAGTTTGTCTGAGTTGCATGGCTGTAAAACATGCACTACTAGTTGAAGAAGATGCTGTTAAATCAGAGAAAACCCCTGTTAAGCTGCTCTTTAGCACTCTAAGTTTGAAGAATTTGTTGGACATAGAATATGAGGTAGTTATGCATTGTTCACTATATAGCAATGATTTCATTGCTTTCTTACATAAATTTCCATCCATCTAAGATCCAAACTGCTGTTCCTGTTAAGGGTCGCAGGGCTGGAACTTAACCCAGCTGTAATTCAGTTGCCCTTGCAGGGATAAATAAAGTTCAATTGAATTTGAATGAATTGTCACAGGGTGAAAGGCCTTGAGAGGGTCACCTGTGTACCACAGAGTTTACATACATATATAGTATGGAGACACACAGGGACAGGTCATTCGCACACACATTCATGCCTATAAGGGCGATTTAGAGTCACCAGTTAACCTAACAGTGTATCTTTTGGACTGGAAGGAAACTGGACAGGCAGAGCAAAGGTCATCCGCAAGCCTGCCTGGGTTCAAACTGATGACCTTGTGGCAGCAATACCTATCACTCCTCCACTTCATTATAAGTTTATAATTATGGATAAATTATATACCTTTTTCACTTTGATGCATTACTTTACTAAATATTTTGTGTTACAGAGTGAACTTAGAACATAACAAGGACTAGCTGTGATAAACAACCTGAATGGTACTAATAAGTCATTGTGTGGCAGGGACCTCTTATACATGTAATAGGCACACCTAGCATCTGCATTGTCACTGTGTGTGGGGGTAGTCAGGGTGGTGGGAGGGAGAGTGTAGCAATTGCAGATGGACTGGCTGGGTGGAGCACCCAGGGACAAAGCTGGGAAGATGGAAACATGCTGTCAGTCAGCTGTGATGAAATGCCTGCAGGGATGTAACACCACACACACACACACAAACACAGGACACAGAGAGGTGAGGTGAAGTACCACAAACACACACTGAAGTTGAGATAATATAGAGTGTAGAGCTGAGTCTGAACTGCCTGAAAGAAGACAGAAACTTAAATCTGAAAGACACTAGAAGCTATTTTTCTTAATGAAGGCTTTTGTGAAGCAGAAACTGAAATGTCATTGTCATAGTCTACCAGAATTACATGTTCATGTTGGCATTACATCAGTTTGTTATACTAAGGACATTCGTTTCAGTATCTTCAGTTTTTCTGTATTTCTCCCCTCCTCTGCACATTCCTTCATATCTCTTCTGTGATCTGTTGTTTTTTCCACCGGCATTAAGCTTCAGATGCAGCACAGTGTGCCCTGCCATGCTGTGCTCATTTGTATTTCAATTGCACTCTCACATCAGGGGCTTACAGTGCTGAACCATTATATAATGAATGGGTCTATGTGTGGTCATAGAAAGTAAATGTCAATTTCAGCCTGGGAAATTTCCAGTATCAGCAACATAAGAGTGATTGTTATTTGGCATTTTATGCACTCTTCTCACACTGTGTTAAAATTATGATTTATCGAAATAAGTTACTTTGTTAATACACTCTTAATTCAAGTAAAATAATTAAAAAATTGTACTAGATTTAGATCTGGAAACACAGGATTTGACTAAATATTCAAAATCTTCTGCTTTTATGTTTTTGTTTATCTTGATCTTTTCCATTTTCTTCCATCCATTCGTCTGCTTATAGATTGAGCTATCTGTGAAGCAAGCCAGTAGTTGGTTAACTAATATTGGTTTCTTTCTCCCCATGCTCTGGCCACTTTGGCCAAACCATCTATTCTAAGTTTCCGTCTAATTAACAGCTGTTATTAGCTCTAATGAGCTGCTTAGTGATTGCACGATCAGAGCTGCTGACATCTGCCTTCTCTACTTTGTTCCTTATCTACTTTTGACCTCTCTAATTTCTCCAGCTTTAACCATTCATTGAGATTCCTGACTCAGTTTAAGTTAGACATTGTTTCATCCAGACATTTTGAGGTTTGTTCTTTAATTTCTTTGACTTTGTCCCTCTCCTGGCTTGAACTTTGCTGCCTCTACTTGAGTTAGAGCCTAATCACCATGTTTCTAGGCTTAAGTAATAGCATCTGGACTGGCAGAAATTGAATAACCTGTGTGATTTTGACCCTCTGTCTCTATCTCCATTTTTCTTTTTTTTTTGCAGACTTTCGATTGTTGACATTCTACTTTATTTCTGTACTTCTCATTACTAATCTAGGCTAGATTCAGTATTCCTACTATCTCATGTTTAATGCATGCATTCCCCTCCAAAAGTAGTGCAACAGAAAGACCAATTCATTTTTTTGTCTGTACTCGGAAGACATTTGGGTGTAAGATCAATATGAGACGAAAGTTCAGATATTCAGCTTTTATCTTATCGGAGACCCTCAATACTATACAATAGAACACACTGCCTTTTGCACTAGATGACCCACATTTTAACTGAGTAGAAGTATTGGAACAAATTGTTGTAAAGGGAATTAAAGTGAATAAAAGTAAATGATTGTGAATTAATATTTGATTGCAAATCTCACGTTTGAAAAAACTACATTACTAAATATATATTTCTTCTTTTGATATGCTTTTGTGAACTTTTGCTTGGAGTCTCCTTCAGTTATTCCACTTTTTCCAAGTATTTTTTATTGCATTTTGGATCATTGTCTTGCTGCATGAGGCTCCTCCCTGTTAGTCTGTGATTGGATGCAGTTCTCTGTACACTAGGAGACAACGTTTCTGTAGACCACTAAATTTATTTTGCTGCTATCATCATGAGTTATATCGTCACTAAGCCCAAGCTATGGTAGTACCTCCTCTATATTTCACAGATGAGCCTATATGGCTTGGATCATTAAAACAGATTCTTTCTTCTTCCAGGGTTTAGCCTTTTCATCACTTTGGTAGAGTTATCTCGCTGAGTCTTACTGCTGATGAGGAGTTTTCATCTTGTAATATGGCCTCTGTATTTTGCTCATGAAGCCTTCTTCGAATGGTGGATTGTTATACCTTTACCTCTGCTCGGTGGAGGTTTATGATTTCACTGACTGTTGTTTTGGAATTTTTTTAGCTGTCACGATTAGTGGGTGATAAATATGCACCAGCTTACCAGATGACTTGAGCTATTCAGAAATGTTTTACATTTTTAACGTATTATTATATGTGTAATATGTCAACTTTCAGTGTTTATATGCTTCGGTTTCATGAATAACACTGCACTGAATTGTATTTTATTTTTGTGTGGGTTGTTTATTACAGAATAAAGCCCAAACCAAAACATACACAGTATAAATAAAAGAGAAAAAAATCAACTCTGTGTTTTAACCATTTAAAACTAAATGATTTCACAGATTGTCCAGTTGTATCCCAAAATTAAAACAAATCACAGAGGGCATGTCACACTCGTGGCAGTTGTTTCCAACGATACAAGAAATGCTCAGCGGGTAGAAAAAGGTAATATGAGGTAAACGTGTTAAACAGAAAATCTACCTGACCAGCCATTTCCAAATCAATGTACCACTTGTGCTTTTAATAGTTTTTTGTGAATCTTGCATGTTTTGGCTTTGGATGTCCTATGCAGACCATTGTTGCTACTTCACAGTAAGTTATATATAAAACTGAAAATCAATAGTAATGCTTTCATCTACATCTGGCTTGATCTTATTTCCCTGTATTACCAGAGGTTCTCTCATCGCCCCTGATAAAAAGCAATAGAGCTCTGAAATGATCCAGAGAAATAGTTCTGTCAAAAAATGATTTATCTTCTGTGAATAATCGCAGGGGTTATTGAATATTTTTAGATTAAGTTAATTACTTGACTATAAAAAGCCATAAATTGAAGTTCTCCTCACCGAGAAGCTTCTGATCACTCCAAGTCTGTATTTCTCGTTCTCTCTGTCAGCCGTGTGATTGGAAAAGAAAAAAGAAAAAAAATCTGTTTTATCATTCTGTCACCAGCGAGATGCGTTCTGCTTGACCTGATGCAATTGGAGGCAATTGAAACAGTCATCTTACCGTGCTGCTGCAGCACTGGCGTGTAGTGTTTTGGATTGCATCACGTCTATGTGCATGTACATGTACATGCACTTACGCAGACAAAGACACACAGATGTACACACATTTCACATATGTGGACAGATTTATGTGTATGTGTACACAGCACGTTTAGAGGTGTTAGTCTGACCACTCAGATGTCACCTGCCTGTGTGGTTAAATGTATCTACCTCTATCTATAATGTCTGCTTATTACTGTATGTTTTTTTTCTAACTAACCCTGCAGATTACACAGACTAAAGAGTTAATGGAATGATCCTTCACTTTAGTCTCAGGAAATTCCTTGAGCTCCCAAATGTGTCTAGGCAGGCAGATATATTATGCTTTGAATGAATTGGACATTTTATCTGATTAAAAATGTTTATGTGTTTGTGTAAAAGGAGGCAGTCTGTATAAAATGACTGAGAGCAAGTGATTGAATTCTTAACTTTATCTGCTTGACACATTAACTTTTAAACCATTCTTGCACAGGAAGCATTACATACTTCTCCCTGCACTACACTTGTTAGAAATGTAGAATGACAAGTGAACAGTAGTCAGACATTGTATACATTTAAACATAGTAGTTGCCGACTAACTATTCTGATAACAGCATTTGAATTACTGCTATTGTTTTATGTCACATGTGACAAATCTTTGTAGAAAACTAATATAAAGAAAGTCATGCTGAGTGATGTGTTGGTTCACCTGCAGTTCCAACAGAGACATTTTCTTGTAAAACCATTACTAAATCCCACATTAGTTTCAGATGTTTCAGAATCCTTGTTTAAATGTACATATACTGAGAATTTTTTAATTTACATTGTAGATGTAGGTTCTGAGCATTAGATTATAACTCTAGACTAAGACTCTAGACAATTTATAGAGTCATAATTTTGGTAGCTTTAATAAAATAAACTGTAAAATTAAAATGATTGAAATGATAAAGGTTAAATAAACACATTTAGTATTCAGTTAATTACTGTTGCTGAACAGATTATTTCTTAGATTAGTTAATAATGCTTTTACTCTTTAAAATGTCATAAAACTATAGGACAAAATATTTGCTTCTGTTTTTTTTTAATGTGGATCATATAATGTATGAAATGTATTTACATATTGTTAATTCAAGAGACCAAATATTGTGGTTTTGTGTTTTCTTGTCCACTCTTCTGTTATGGGAACAACAGAAAAGTACATTTTATTAACACTATATTCATCCTACTCAGCAAAAAGTGTTTTTTTAGATTGCTCTTCATGTGGGTATATATTACAAGATCTACCAAGAGCCTTCCTGTTGCTCCAACTATGATTGGTTCTGCTGAGTGCCAATGTCGCCTTCCCATGCTGTATTTCATCACTGTGGAGTGAGACACAGCAAAACTCATGTCAGACACTGTTGCATCTCTTTGGCATTGCCATGGTTACACGCTTCTGGGTTATGTTGCCAGCTGTGCACATGTTGTATCACACTTTTTTTCCCACACACCTGTGCTGTACAAATGTGCCACAGGCCAGTTCGAGGGACAGCGATGATGGGGATTTGTAGTGTGAACACAAATACTGGCAGTGGAAGCTACAGATAATGCGGTCTGGTTCCTTCCTCATCATTGTAAACTATTAGCTTCCTCATACAAGACAAAATCTTACCTCAGGCCCAGTGGATAGTTATGTGTCAGATATGGTATTAATAGCTGAGACTTGATAGCAAAAACTTGCATTATCTTGCCAACTTCTGTGGGGCCTGCTGCTTAATGTATGGACACATGGCTTACAGTGCAGATCGTGGATGATGAAAACATTATTGGAGTGCCCAAAGCGTTTACTCGTGAGCCTGAAGTTCAAGTGTTTAGTCATGTACTTTGAAGACAAACCCTGTAACTTCCAAGAACCATGAAATGAAGACAGTTCCACTGATTTATTTGTTTTGAAAACGAGCGCACACGCACGAGTTCTCTTATGAATTCATGGAAATGATGGGCTTGTTTCAAGAAAAATGTAATTATTTCCTTATTTCACCTCCACTTATATCACCCCCACCTGTTTTCTCTCTCGCTTTCACACGCACTCTCCTACTCCCACCTTTCGCCACCTCCAGCTGTCTGTTTCCATATCTTCATGTCTTGTTTTGCACATTGCCACAATTCTGCTCTCATTGCACTCAAATCTCTTGTGATTATGCATATTTGTGTGTATGTGCGAGTGTGTGTGCTCTCAGTATGTTGGTGACACCAGGTTTGACAGGTTGACTCTTTTCTTAATTATCCAACAGTATGAATGCAACCTCTCTGCAATATGTTCAGCTCTCATTAACAGCAGTGTTATAATGCTAATTGTGCCACAGTGGAAAAATCACGTTTTTGTTGCTGCAGCTGAAGCAAGAGGTGGGGGATGTGGTTTGTCAGAGGTGCGAGGATGTGGAAGCATTACATGTCTCACTAGCAGCTAAAGTGTCTCATTTTTAAGTGTCAAGCTTTTGGCTGTGTCACTTGGGTGCGATTCCGAGAGTAGAAAGCAGATAGTGACATGTTTTGGATTCAGCACCTAAATTGTAAGTCATCAGATTCATTAGATTTAACCTGAACTGCCGCCGTAAACGATAAGTAATGACTGCACCACTTCTTTTGAGTTTATGAGCTTTGGATGGTGAAATCTTGTTAAAACCAATCATGTTCTCGCTCTCTTTGACAGTCTGCAGCTCAGGTTTGCTTGTGATTAATCTGAACCAACAGAATGTTGTCAAACAAGACTGTTTTATTGCCAATTGCCGTCTGCACAGTCACACACTCAACTCTCATGCTCAGCACACACACACTTTATGATTACATCAGGCTAAACTAGCTCGTTTATCATCTTACATCACATTACCTTGTGGCCCATAGTTGTAGAGGGCAGATGGCAACACAGAGCGTTTGTGTGTGTGAGTGTGTGTTGTCTGTACTGTGAGCATGTGTATGTAGGTGCCCGCACTTGGTCTCCGGAGGTGTAACCTGACTCTGCATGCCAAGCTGTGCCAAGTGCTCACAGCTGGCAGCGACCAAGCAGTTGGTCTCTCTGGACAAGTTGCCCCCTGCGCCAGAACAAACAGGAAATGAGCCCTGCGGCCTGGCAGGAAACTGGCTGCATGTCTAATACGGAAAGAGGTGAGAAAGGGAGGAGAATAGCAGCTTGGAGAGGCAGAGCAGCAATATCAACATAAGAGATGTCAAATGGTTGTATAGGAGAAGCGAAGGGAACAAAGGAGGAGGGAGCGTAGAGAGGAAAGTCATTGATGTGCCAAAGGAGAGATCAGAGAAAGTCGAGGTGTAAAAAGAGATGGTGGAGAGGAGACATGAAACGGTGGAGCTGAAACTATGTCAAGAGAATAATAGTTCACCTCAAATTTGGGTTGTTGGAGAAAATGTAGATTCCTAAATGAAACACTTTTTTCGAGTAACAAACACTTTTCTTTTTTCTTTTCTATTACATCAAGGCCACACATCAACAAAATAGTGATGATTTTTAAACAAACATTTCTCTAATAATTTTTTGTGTTTGTTCTGTGTGTGTGTGTGTGTGTGTGTGTGTGTGTGTGTCTGTGTGTGCAGTTTTGTGTGCATGTATGTGCTGCTCTTTGGCAATGCCTCTTGTGTGTGTGGTCTGCGTGTGCTGCACAGTTCTGCCAATCACAAAATGCCCATCTGTGCATCTCTGTTTGTGCACCAGAGTTGGCTGTTTCAAACAAGTTCTTCTACTGAGGTGAGTTTGTGTCAGGCGTGCCTTTCCATCAGCCTGCGAAAATTATTTGGTGAACAATTATTTTGGAGGCACATCTCACACGGAATTAAAGCTACTGAGACTCAGGTCTCTGATGTGATACTCACTGAAGCTTGAACTTCCAGAAAATCCCCTGGTTCTTATTTGTGAAGCATTTCTACTGAGGCATGGATCATGCCTCAGACATGTATTGTCAGCTGGTCCTTGTGGAAACAGAGCTCTAAAAGTAATCATTAAGAGAGAAAGGTCTTCTGAGACATGGTTCCCATGAAAGTATTTAGCTATTCCACTTTTGAAGGGAGGGCAAATTAGACATATGGTCTGTTGATGTATTCCAAGTGGCCTTTTTTATCTTAAAAAGAAAAACTTGTAGTTGAAAGGTTGATCAAGTGGGTCATGAAAACTCAATTCAGCCACAGGTTGCTTAATCTGCATTCACTACACAGCACTTTCATTCTTTAAGCAGTGAACGGGAGAGTTGTCTGGGCTGACTCGTTGTAAAAAATGACTAATGATCCTGAACTTGAACTGTTTTTGGTGTTTGGTGTCAGTTCCATCAGCAATCACAGGGGGCACTGTTGCCTTGTAATCCAACCACACTAAGTTCAGTCACCTCCATTGAATGGCCTTTCCTCCTCTTAGCCCTTCCTCTCATGTGCTCTTGTTACTGCGATGAGCTATGCTCAATTTTTAAAGTACGACCATTGGACACCTAAAAGCAGCCCCCCCCTCAAAAAAATCAGTTCCAGAGTCAAAGTCCAAGTTTGGAAGTCTGCCCAGCATCAAGACCTCAGCCATGACAAAAACTGATTTGAGATTTTGGGATCCTAAGGGTCTCTCAGAGCTCCAGAACAGTAGCACTTTCACTACCTTGTTAATCATAAATGACACCTTGCGAATTGCTAGTCACCTGTTTACAATTAATCTTTTTAACTACAGATTTAATGCCGTCACTGGAGCATCCCTGAGAGAAAAGCCTGTATTCATTCGTTGTCATTGTCTTCTGCTTCACTATACGGGAGATATCAAATTAAATACTGCCTTCAAATCGGTCAGACGGTGGTCTCTTTTGTTTCCACTCTCTTATAACAGCTGCTCCAACACTACATTTAAGTCTAGTTTTTTGTAGGTGACTTCTGCTATGGCCTTATTTAAACTGAGGAGAAATACTAGAGGACCTCTCTCTTTCCTCCATGGATATGTTTACACTTCTCATTGCAAACAGTATTTTTTATACATTATCTCATTCGGAAATGTGGATTATATGAGATTATATCACTGTACTTGCACTAATAATGGCTGTTATGTGTTGCCTGTGGCTGTATTACATTTGGTATTGTAGTTAGAATGAACTCTACTCTACTGATGTAATCACAATTCAGCCCCTGACCTCTCCATATCTGCTAATAAAGATGTGGTAGCTATGCAAACAAAATTAGATATTTGTGACAGCAGAATTTGTTCTGGTGTGACAGGATGAAATGTCTCATCGAAATGAAGGACCTATATTCTCTGTGTCCTGTTTTTGTCCATCTTTACCTGGCATCAAGCAAGACATTGACGAGAGCGCACACACATGCACACACATGCACACAGCCTACTTGTTAGCGGCTTTGTAGTCCTGGCCTGCTGCCAGTTCACTGTCTGTCTGTCTGTCACACTGAGCATGCTCATTACAACCTTGACAACATTCCATTGGGGTTGCTAAGGATACCAAGCAGAACTGTGAGGTCCTGTTTGTGTGTGTTTGTATATTAAGAAAACACACAAACCACGCTAATACTGTACATACACTAGATGTTTGGCACATGCACACTTTTCTGCTTGTCCCTGGGTCCTCTCTCTTTCTCTCCTCTCTCTTTCTCTCCTATCCCTCTGTCTTTTCTTTCTCTCTGTAGATCATTGTTAATCAGTCTTGTCCCATCTCCTCTCCACTGGCTGTCAGTGGCTTGTCAGAAGCCCGTCAGAGCCCCTGCAGTCCGTCACACACTGCTGCCGTTAATGACATCTGATGACACCCATCGTTGAAGTCACCCGCTGGAGATGACTGGGGACTTGGTGTGCTCGCTGCTTGGAGATTGTTCTCTCTGTGCTGTCTGCAGTGCACTTTAGGAAACGTCTTAACCTTATTCTGCTTTACTTATTACAAATGATCTATTTTCCAACTTTCCTGACTTCTTTCTTTTTCTCCTGCTTCACAATAGCAAATTTTTAAACATGGCATAAATAGTCAAATGCAAAACCTCAAAAGGCCAAAATAAAGTGTAAAATTATAGGAATCTACTAAAACTACACTAAACTAGAAGATATAAAACTTGAAGAGTTTTTGGTGGTAATTCAAGTTTGAGCAAAATTTGAATTTCTGTTCAGTAGAAATATGCTAAACACATTCTCTACAGTGTGAAATCATATTGTGTGCATGGAGACTGTGTGACATTTACCCAGTGTTTATTGTAGCGATGGAAAAACATTGAACCATATTTTTTAAAGGTGATTATTATTCACCTGCTTTATTACCCTGCTATTAATTTTTCCCCACACACACCTTTCACTACACTCTCACAGTTGTGTCAACCCTCTTTAATTCTTTTGTTCCAATTTGTCAGCATCTTTTTGCCTTTCCATGAATTTCTTTCATTTCCTTTGCTCTTGCTCTACTCTATTGAATTGTCCTCCTCGTGCCCCCAACTGAATGCTGGACATATGACAGAGCCTGCTGTGTTGGCTTGAATTGCTCCTCTTCTCCATTCTTTCTCTCTCTTAGTCACTCTTTCTTTTAGTTTCCTTTCACCCGTTTCGTTATCCCTTTTCGTCTGTCCATCTCCTTTCCCCTGCACTTCTTATTTCTCACACTCTCTCTGTTCTCATTTCTCTTCTGTAGAGGAAGAAGTAGAAAACTTTGACGTGTCCAGTCTTCAGGAAGAGGCTCTGAGGAACATTGAAGCTGACAGCTTCTGGTGCATGAGCAAACTGCTGGATGGCATCCAGGTAAGCATGTGTGTGAGAGGATGTCGCCCATTTCAGAACAAACTGATCAAATGCTTAGACTCTCACTGTAGTCTGTCTGTACTACTGTTTTTCCTTACATTTCCTAAGCTTACTGTTTTGGGTGATGATTGTGGTCAACAATTATCTCAACAGAGATAATTATTCCTTATCTGTATATTTACTGCATAACAGAAATGAAGCAGCAGCAAACACTTTAATTAGGATAATTCTGACCACTGTTAGACAGAAAGTAGACCATAAAACAAGCT
>OMLM01007557.1:0-14375 GCA_900302695.1 Helostoma temminkii
CACCCCCATTTTGGAAACCATCTCTCGGAAATGCACGTCTAATCTGTTTCCATGTAAATTCTGACAAATGAACACAGACATGAGGGTTTAGGGAGACTTAGAATCTATACACCATGCAGCTGGTGGGGCTTCTTCACAGATGTACTGTAGCATGGAGGCTGCACTCTTTTTTGTGTTCATGTAGTGCACGACTGAAATGTCACAAGAGGAGTGGGAATGGATTAAGCTTCTTTCCAAATTAAACAAGTCATCCTTTTCC
Organism: Helostoma temminkii; assembly: GCA_900302695.1. Classification (NCBI taxonomy): domain Eukaryota; kingdom Metazoa; phylum Chordata; class Actinopteri; order Anabantiformes; family Helostomatidae; genus Helostoma; species Helostoma temminkii. Next base: position 260 of record OMLM01007557.1, read on the forward strand.
ACTTTTCAATCAATGCGTGTGTCTCGCTGCAAACGCACAGGCTATTAATCAAAGCTAACATAAATAAGTTTGTTAGGGAATTATAAAGGTCTCCATGACTACAGGCAGCTGGTTTATCTGAGAACCAGATAAACAAAAGATAAGAAGGGGAACCAGACCCACACGACAGCCCCAGACATGACCACTTCTTCTGGGTACAGACCAAACTAACATCTCCAATATGGACACTGTTGGCTAATGCTTTGCATGATTTAAAATCCCAGTTGTGTCAAGGCAGCGCTGACATACAGAGATTGATGTATTTTTACCCTTATGTACCACCCCCTCAACCTCCTTTAAAATGTTTTGTTAGAAATAAACTAGTCAGCATGTGTGTTTTTGAAACCCACACCAGTGAGAAAAGACTCAATGATGTTTTCCAAGGATTGGATAAATATTTAATATTCCAAAGCCAGGCCACACCAAAAGCATGGTGAAGGATCACAATGAAACAGAAAACGCATGCAAAGTCTAAATAAAGAAAAAAATATATAAATGTATTTTATTAAGGTCATGATTTTCTTTTGTCTGGATTTGTCAGTTGTCAGCTTCAAAGTCTTGGCATCCCAGCGAGACATTAGGAGAGCAATAGACTCTCTGCATGTTGTCATTCTGGAGCAGATTTTAATGCCCAGCTCTCATGTTTGTAGAGATATTATTATTTTATTTGAAGGCCTGTGTGCAGTGTATATTTTCTCTGTGGGCTCAATCGTTGCTGTTCTTTCTGGATCTTGAGCCTCTATTAGGCTCCCGCTTCTGTTTGCTTTCTTGCTCCAGTTCCTCATCTAATGGGCCAGTGATGCTCTTATGTGGGACACATACCCACTTTCCTCTTTTTAACCCCACTCTTGATTCTCAAGAGTATGTTTGTTATCATTAATAACAATCTTCCCAGAAGGGAGACATGGACGTCTCTGAAAAAAACTTGTGTACTGTCTTGGTGAATTTTTTTTACTGCACTACATACCTTGTAATATTTGGTTTGTGTGAACAGATGTAACATTATGGATCAAAAATTTTAATACCTCACTCATAAATTTCCCTCATGAGGATATTCCCAACTTTATTTCTGCAAATGTCTGCCGCCATAGCATGTACGTGTTCATATGTGGAGGTCTTTGTTTGTGTCTGTGTATGTGCTGCGGTCTGTCTGTCATAGCTTGGGAATCAGGGTTCAGCATATGCTTTCAATCATCTCTAGCTTTGCCAGACAACTGTACACTGTTCCCCCTCCTCTCTCTATCTTTTTTTCTTGCTCCTTCCCTCCCCCTTTTTCATTCTCTCTCACTGGTGCAGAGGAAAAGGCTCACTGGCTCCACGGCGTGGTGTAAATGGTGTTCGTACACAGCACAAAACATATGTAACCAAGTGCATTTACCGAACTTGACTACTTACATTTAACTATTTACTACCTCTCCGAAACAGTATAGAGTATTCCATTTATTTGACAGGTGTAAGTACTGTCAGCAAATTAACAACAACATAATAATAACTTAAAGGTCAAACCAGCAGTTTCCTTTTTGGTTTATAAGCCTTTTTCTGTTCTTCTTCTACTTCAAATTTCTATAAGGTGTTAGCAGTGTTTCATTTGTAAAATTTTGTTTTTGTACTTCTGTGATGTCTTTAATTTGTATGTATAATACACTAGTATGCTATGATATTACAAATTTCATATTTAACCATTACTGTTTTCATCTTCACTTTACATTTCCCTGATTAGCTTGTCTTTCTTTAATTTCCTAACACTTACACTCCACCATTGTCTTGACTCCCTACACTGCTTTTCAATGTCTCTTGTCTTTCAGGTGAGAATAAGTGACAGTTAGAGTGACAAGATCATTAGGACTTCATTACATTGCTGCTTGGACAGGAGGAGGAGAGAGGCCCAGATGATGAGTTATAAAGCAGGACTGGCTGGCTGGGTGACCCCAGCAGGCCTGGAGCTTCTCCACGCAGGTTCACTGACAACCCCTAAGGAGGTAAGCACACCTGGGCCAAGGGAGGTTTGCTGCAAAAAGGCCATTCAGTGCATGTTCACAGAGAAAGCGTGGGTGGATTCTTCACATTCAGCCCTTGAGGTAGCCCCAAGGCACTTCTTAATACACAATGTCCACATAATCGCACACTCTGTCAGGGTTACTACAGCAATTTTAGACTTTTGAAAGACCTACTCAAAAAGAAGAAAACACAGCTAACAGTGAAAATACTTTACGAAGACTGAATAATGAGAATTAATACAAGACACAAGCTGTGACACGAACTTTTCACATTAGATGTTTCAGACCGCTCCTCCTTGTGCCACACCTCACACTCCTGTCAATCACTGAGACTTGAAAAGCCAGAGTCGATTGTTCTGCAGTTGAATTTAGGTTGAACGCCTGGCAACGAAATCAGTCAGTGGTTTGTTTTCTTGGAGAGCAACTGAGAAACATATCTTGAGCTGTGGTGATTAAGGCATTCAGAAACCATTAAGTAGTTAAATTAAGTGGCCAAATGGAAACCAGGCTGCTTGTCGTTTTGGAAAGATTTGAGGTTAGGATCAGATAACAACTCAAGTCAAGCCCTTGGTCAAATAATGTTTACACATAATTCATAATGTTTAGTGCATTAGATTTACGCAATTTGGGAATGTAATTAAAATACAGTTGTGTAGGGTAATTTAAGCTGCTATTAAAATATTTTCCACTGGTCAAATGGGGTACAAATCTTTAAGGTCTTTAACAAAATGAAGAATGCTGACGGAGCTATGGTAGTCTCTCTATTATGGCAGTCCTATTAGCTCCTTTGTGTCCCATACTCACTTTACTACACCACAATCTGTACTGATAGTGATGGTGTGTGGTGTCAAAATACAAGGAATTTTATGCAAGCAGGTTTCAGCACCTGTCCCAGGCTGCTTGCACTTCCATAATGGTGATAAATGAGCCAGGTTAGGTCTGTTGGGGTCTTTTTGAAACAGCACCTGTACCATAACTGTGTGTCAGTGAAATATATCTTAATGAAGGAAATGTGGCTTCGTTGGGACTTGGAGCTGCCACAAGTATGCAAGGGTGTGCTGTTAAATGTAGTGTGAGTTAGTGAAAGAGTTTGGAATGGGAGATGAGAGTGACGTTAGATTTGTGTTATGGCTATCTAGATCAAAATTTAAAAAATGAAACTCTGCGCTTAACTGTGTTATGCAAGTTGAGCATAACTCAGTTAAGTTAATCTAATTTAATAGTTAGACAAACTCTTAAGAATCTAAGCCTTGAAGGTTAACACGGTTTCTTTTATGTGTTGTGATAAGTCAAACCTAAAAACTGTAGTTTACTCTAAAAAATGAATCCTAAACAACAGGTAACACTTAACTGAATTAAGTTAGTTGAACTTAACTCGGGTTTGTCCAGTTTAATAGTTAAATCAACTTAAATATTTAAGTTAAGTTCAGCTTACTTAACTCTGTGTTCTTGAAGACGTTTCGCCTTCCATCCAGAAGGTTTCATCAGTTATGAGTGGACTGGCTGGAGTTGCAAGCTTATAACCACTGTGGAGTCAGGGGTCATTAGCACCTCCCTGTGTGTTGTGGATCCTCCTGGCTTTCAGGTGTGTCACTGTGACCACCTGAGGCCTAACGACCCCTGACTCCACAGTGGTTAGTCAGAACTGATGGAGCCTTCTGGAAGGAAGGCTAAACGTCTTCAAGATCCAAGAAACAAGTCCAGTTGCTACTTAACAGAACCTTTTGGATAACCATAACCTGGATAATTGAGAACCTTCACAGACAACTTGGTATTAATCCTAAACAGCAAATAAATCTCAGGCTATAATATTTACTGAAAAAAAGCTAAGAAAACTAGAAGCTACTGTCTAATTAATCTCCAAAAGTCAGCAAATAAATTTAATGACTGCAGCTTTTCTTTCAAGAGTTTCTTTTTTTTCTAAAAATTATGGTTTTCCTGCCTATGGTTTTAGTTTCACATTCATGGTTTAGAGGCTACCGATTTCCATATGTGTTTCTCATTGACAGTGAATACATAACCTCCCTGCCCTATTTTTTCCTTTACCTCTCTTCCTTTGGCTGTGGCAGTTTCCCACCACCATTCTCAGATGGGACTTCTCAAACTAGGTGACATATTGATTTTGGGTCGCATACATGCTGGTGTTTAATGCTCACTGCTCCACATATTGGTTCGTGGTCATTCTCTGGCAGTCACAGTGGCTGAGAGAAAGGAGAATCTGGAGAATGATGATGGATGTCAGCATTGACTTGGCTGAATATAAACTATTATTGACTTAGTTTTACCCTATCCTTCCTCTGCTTGGGAGACTAGTGGACGCCTCATCTCTTCCTGCTCTGTTCTCCTGCTCATCACCCTTTTGTTCTTTATTTTTCTTATTACATGCCTTTACTCAGCCTGTGCACTGCCATATGTGTAGAGGGAAAGACAAAGAACTGGATTGGCATTCTACTGCTTTTAGTTTAATTTAGTTATTTTATTGTTTTCCATAATGTCTTCTGTATATCAATTTGATCACTCTGTAAATTTCACACTGTGACTACGTTCAGTGCCTTCAGTGAATTGCTATGTCACCACTTCCTACAACTGAATACACAATATAGACTATATTTAAGATAGACTGCCAAATAAAAACATATCAAGCAATAAACCTAACACTGGAAACCAATGGCAGCTGCATCACTGGATATCATATTTCTGTTTGGTGAAATGATAATTATGATAATAGATCTGCGAACTGTAGCAGTGTGTGGTTGTAATAGTCACTCTTCTCAGTGCAGGAATTACTTTGAACCAACTTGCCAAAACCACAGAAGTTACACAACCTTGAGACTGACAAGACAGGGAAAATGGAGGGAACGGGTAAATGAAACAAAAAATGAGGCACATTATAGGGTTCCATAAAGACTTTCATATGTACCGTGCCCTGCATGTTTGATTTTCAGTGACTTTGGCATGACTAGGCCGACTCTGAGGGCAATCCAAGAATAATTTCCATGAGTGGGGAGTAGAGCTATGATTTATAGATTATAGCACGCTATCAGTCATATGTGTCTCACAAATCCAGACTTTTCTTCTGCTGTTATTTGAGTGTTGGGTTCAGTACTATGTCTATAACTGACCTACATATACAAGCCTGTCAGTCAACTTTTTGAACACTGTCTGTTTTTTCATTTTTGCTGAAATCTCAAACAATGCAAAAGTTGACAAAGGCTTGCTAGTGTGTTTTTTACTTACAGTACAATAGGTCTGTCAGGCATGACATCTTCTGTCTAAGACAAATCCCCTAAAAGTGTTTCCTGTCTCTGTGGTGACCTGACATTTGCCACCTTAATTACTACTGAGTGTCATACAATGGACATTTAACGATCTGTTAACTGACACTCTATCAGGTCCTAATGGGACTTGATTAGGGTTTTATTACAAGCAGGTGTGGCCGGTGGCCAACAAAGTCAATCAATTGTTTATTGCTTAAAAATATGTGTTAACACCAGTTTTAAGTCGTTATAACTACCTGCTGAACAAAAATTATGTTTTTCCAATAAAATTAAATGTCAGTAGCTTTTATTTTATTTTATATTTCACATTTATAGTGATGTTACAATGAAATGTATTATAATAAGTATTTGTTTATTTTCTTACTTACTTTCTTTCTGTCCAAACGTTAGATAAGAAGATCAACACCACTCTCATGCTTTTGTTTTTAGTATGAAGCCAAAGCCAGAAGGGGATTAGCCCACTTTAGCTTAGCATAAAGTTTGGGTCTCAACCTAAATCACGTTATGAGATTGGCTGTCACTGTGTGATGACATCCATACAGTGACAGAGATCTTACTGCCATGTTATCTTGTGTGTCCTAATATTTTATACATCATTCATCATCAGTGTTTCACTTTCTAGATCCAGCACTAAACATCCAACACATATTTGCTATTAAGTCTTTGTATTTGCCTTAGCAGACTGGTGTAGGGGATGTGTCAGCAGAGTGTCAAAGTTTACACAAGGCTATTTGACAAAATTTAATCATTAACCTGATTCCATGAACCATTTTCACTTGGCTATTTTCCGATACTGGTCTGTGATTCACACATTCTTACCTGCGCACAGTGAACAGACGTGATAGTGGCGTGACACACTGGCACAGTCTCAGCTGTCAGGCATTAAAAGATCAATACTATTTTCTATGTCTAAATTAGGATTTCAGAAGCGATATGTGTGGGGACAATGTGCACACGTTGCCAGGTTTGCGTCAAGATTTGCAATACTTCTACAGTGTTAATAGCCAGACAGTGAATCGTCACCAGGGCAATTGTCAAAAGTGGCCAGGCTGTTGACGTACACCAGGTAGCTGGTCCAAGAGAAACAGCAAGTATGTATGTCTGTATTCTGAGGTGTATTCAAAGACCTCTTTTCGTTCCCCACTCTCTGGTTTTTCAGTCACACGAGAGGCTTGGTGGAGCTAGCTTTGGCACCTTTTGACTGTGATTTAGTCCAGCACCCTGCCTCCTCTCAGGCTGCGTTTACATGCACGTAGGTAATCAGGTTCTTAGAGATTGCAGATTTCTCGGGATTCGGGGAAAAGGTTTACATGCAGTTAAGAAACCTGGTTACTGGAAATCTGCATGCAGCCGAAGATTTCTCCTCTACCTTGGGCTTATGTTGGAAGCATGGTTCACAGATTTTAAATGCATAGCGACAGAGGAGACTGTTTCTTGACGTGTGTAAATTTATTTTATTTTATTTTTTATTTTTTGGTCATTTTTTGTGTTTTTTAATGTGTTGTTTTTGAGGGAGCTGACAGTGCTGACAGAGAGAAATGCAGAAATTAATTATGGATTAAACTGAATGAAAAAATGACTTATTTAGACATCTGCAGGGCACTTTGTGTTTCTGCTTCAGTTGTTTTTTAGGCAGATTTTATCTAAAAACAAGACACCATCATGTTCCATGTAATGATTTGCTGATAATAGAGTGTCTATAGCTTTTGTTATGCACATGTGCTCTTGTAAAACTCTTATTCATGGCTCGGTAATTGCCATTCTCTGGGAGAAATCTACCTGGGTAATCAGGTTTCTCTAATCCTCTATCACAGAAACCAGGTTTCTCTTTACATGACAGCTTACCACAGAAAACCGACCTTAACAAGCAAGACAAACAAACAACTAGCAAGACTGATGCTCACCAATGGTAGAAGAAGACTTTAACAATAATGTGGCTGGTGTTGTGTGGGCAGAACACAGATTTCACAGACAGTGTATTGTAGTCGAGACACGGTGGCCTGCTGAACCATTTTGTGACTGAAAGGTTGCAAGTTCAGTCCAAGCCAGAATCCCCCTTTTGCACCTGAACCTGACTGACCACCCATCCATGAAGAAGTGCAAACCAGTCAGCAGGAACCTTATTTTTGGGAAAACAGTTTTACTTAATTGCTGTGACAAGGTTTGCACTGTTGCAACAGTCCATGCTCCACCTTCATTTTCCTTTTAACAAACACATCTATAAGTGGGAATTGACGTCCCATGATGTTTGCTTTATTTTTAATTCCCTCGAAGCCCTGGCTGGCTCAGCCTTGTCCAGGAACTACAGCAGCCGTGCAGCGAGGCCACGCTGCTGGAGGGCAGGAACTCACTGAACAGGAGGGAGAGCTCCTAATTGGCCTGAATGGCTGCAATCAGAGCCAATAAGAGATAAGCACTGGATTGCTCTCCAGATCGGCTGAGATAGCATTGTACTGGGTGACCGGGCTATGATTGCGCTGTTGACCAAACAGAGAACAGGTGTGCAAGCTCTCTCACGCTCAGGTGGCCTTCCCTGTAACCCCAAGCGAGCTCTGCCATGGCGGGCCTCACACACCCTGAGCAAACACACTGAATGCTTGGATTGCTCTGCTCTATATGCTTTTATACTTTGAGGGAAAAAAATCCATCTCAGTGTGACAGGATTGTTCTCATGTTATAACTGGATAATCTACAGGACGGCGGAATGTAGACAGAAATGTTGGAACAAAGGCACTCTTAACCTGTTTTTCTCATGCCTAATCAAGCTGTATTGACTTTAGTGATAGGGGGCCGGCTAGACGAATGTTGACAGGTTTAACTTAGTACAGAGCTGTCTATTAATTCATTTTGAGTAAATAGTATTTCTGTTTTTCTTGTTGCTGCTCATTACAAATCCCTTCTACTCATACAGTATATACATTTGTACAATGTATATACTGTACTGTAGATATTTAGCTCAAATTGCCAATCTTTGTTTTGATTCACAGCTATAAATATGTGCTGTGCCACCACCTTTTTGGCAAGAAGGCAAAGGTCCAATAGGGGAATGATTACATTTAACATAACATAGCATAATTCACATTTACTATTGTAAGCAAAGGAAGTAAAATAGGAAAACGAATAAGTAGGAATATTAAAACAAACAAGTTTCTGTTTTAGGCTATATGTTTCTGTTCACTTAAGCACATAACAAATTTTCCCTAAATCAGCATATTTAATGTTATAATGTTAATGTTATCATTTTAATACTGTGTTTAAAGTCCACAAATAGATATCGTTCCTAAAATGTGCAGAAACATCACTGGGAAATAAAACATAAAATTTCTAAATAGCTGATGCATGTGCATGGCTTTCTCTGTCTGTGCTGTTTACATCTGAGTTTGACTGATTGTAACTTTTTCAATAAGAGAGGAAGGGGGAGTGTGAACACATCCTGTGCCAGAGCCCCACACTATGTTTCGAAAGCCAGAAGTGATGGGTGTGCGGGGATAATGAGGGGGGTCAGTATCAGAGGGTGAAAGCATTTGGGGATAAGCCATGGCTAATGACGAGGAAGTCCGAGGTGGCTTTGATCTACACAGGTCCTTTGGCACGTCGAAGGAAAGCTGAATGCTATACCAAGGAGACCCCTAATCTTCTTAGGGATATGCTTAACATTCCTCTTCTTTTGGGTAAAAGAGCACTCCATCCCTCCATCTGTCCTTTTTGTGGGTGCAGTTCAAAACAGTCTCCAGGCCTGCATCTTATTTTACTGTTGGTTTTTAGGGAAAACTGAAGAGATCGTGAGGGAAAGCGAGAGATGTGGGTTGGTGGGTTGGCTGCTGGATGGGAGGAAGGCCTCTTCTGGTCACAGTGTGGGATGGTTTCTGCTAAACTGGAACAGGTTTTTGGTGGGTTTTGGGAATATTTCTGCATCGGTCACTGGCATCCCATAGCTGAAGCTAATCCTACTGGAGGAAATTGTGATTTCATTTTGGATCTGGCAATTGTTCCTTTTCATCATCTTCACTTCATAATGATTGATTTCTGCCCATGCCTACTGGGATTATTTCGAGAAGTCCATTCTCTTTTCCTTCTGCTGTGGTTGGAAGATATTTAAAGATGTGATATTTTCAATTAGACTGAATTGGCCTAAGAGTGACATTACGCACTCAGCCCTGAGGCGTTTTGAGAAAGGACAGGGCTGCAAATGCCAGCCTGCGTGCCAGTCAAGAAAAGCTGCACAATGATGGAAAATATGGAACAGTCCTTTTCTCCCCTGGCTGGATTGGCACTGTGACTCACCAAGCAATTCAAATAAGTTCAGCTCAGTTCACAGCAGTACATGTTTTCTATCAACACATTCCCCTGTTTTCTTGCTTTTCTTACAATAACGTTTTTATTCTCACAATCAAGAGAGAGAATGGACCAGAGAGCCCCCCTGGTCACTAAGATCTATGGGCTAAGGGAAAGTGATGTACCCAGAGACCCCTCTGTCCTGCTTGCTGTTAGGCAAACAGAGCATTAGCCAGCCAAGGCCTGCGTGTCTGCAGGGGCTTAGGGCTGCCTTCATTCCTCGTTCTGCAGCCAAAGTCGACACCCCTCCAGGGCATGAGGAGAGAGGAATGCACACCGACCCTCCACCCTCCTCTCTTCTTTCCCTCCAGAGGAGCAGGGATGGAGGCCCCTTTGTGGAAAGCAACCAAGACCCCAGGTATCAGATCCCTCTGTTTTTCATCCTTCTCTTTACCTCCTCACCCTTTGCTCTTTTTTCTCTCCTTTGTGTGAGGGTTGTTTGCAGTGGTAGAATACACAGTGCAATGTGGCCACAGCCTTCCAGAGGGCTGTGGCAAGCTAGACTGGGGCCCCTGATAAGGGCAGTGCTCGGCTGCTGTGAGGGCCAGGAGAGCACAAACATTACGCCACTGAGTAAACGGACCCTGGGGCCCACGACTGAGCGCCTTTGTTATTGTGGCTCACACACAACCCGGTCAGAGTAGATAGAGAGTGCAACTCATATGGCTGGCTTATCACAAAATCCCATCCTGGCCCTTATAGTACAGCATATTCTTGGAACTGGGAGCATGTTAAGTCTCTCATTTTTTTTACATCCTTTTTTAGTCTCTTTCAGGGATTTTATTTAAAGCTATTTATAAGTGCTGTTATGAAAGGGCATTTTAGGATAACCTCTGTTCCAGATGGTTATCCATGCTGTTTGTTTGACTTTGATAAACCAGATCAATCAGTTATGTTGACTATTTGCCTGTGATATTAATGTTTAATGAAAAGGAAATGGCTCTACTCAAATCTCTAATAATCTTAGTGAAACTAATGTTATCTCACACTACTATGGGAAAAACACATTTCTGCTTTTGGTCTGATCAGATAATCTGCAGATGACCTTGATTTATTGAAGGATTTTCTGTTTTAAAAGTACAGGAAAATAAAGTTAACTTTCCCCTCAGTCAGCTTATACAATATTTGAATTGTAAAAAGCTTTCCTGACTCTCATTTACAATATGACTGGAGATTCCAGCACAATCCAGTGACAGGATAAAATCTGTGTATGCATCCACTGTCACTCTCAGTCTGTCTCTGACAGTCATCTTAGCATCCTCCTATATTCCTGGAGGTGAAGGATGGAGGAGGAGAGAGCAGGCAGGCTGAGTAACAACGGGAAACGGATACTTGAGCAGTTGTCTAAACACTGTCAACACTGTTCCTGGGCTTGAGAGAAAGATCTCCTTGTGTTGCTTTGTGTTCTGTCTGAGGTTACAAACTGGAGGCTCTGGTTCCTGTCCTGGATCGCTGCTTTGGCTCTTCACCATCCCTGCTGATGTCCCACAGCCAGGATGTTTCTTCATTTTCAATTTGTTATGGTTTGCTATGCGCAAACTTGGTTCATATCTACATTTATTCCCTCCTGATTGCCTAAGTAACACATCAGGTATCGAATACATCGTTTTATTCCTGCTTCTGCAGAATATTACTATTACTGGAAATTCAGGTCACTCACTGCTCCAGGTTTTTCTGTGTTCTTGTGCACCATCTACATCTCCAGACAGTGCAGACAGAGCTATCTCACCTTGGTAAACCCAGGGCACCAAATGAAAACTGATGACAGACCAGTCATCAGAGCTGCACACACATTCACTTAATCATATACAGGTGACCTTGCGATCCATGTGTACGTGTGCACATGCATGACTGTGCCCTTTTCGGGGGGGTGTTCAACATGGCTGAATATGTGCATATATGCTTTTTCTATTAAATCATAGTGAAGTTTTCTTCACACTGGTTTTATGCCACAAACTGTAAAAATACTAACATAAACTAACATAAATACTAACTAAATACTAACATGTTAAATATTTTGGATAATTTTTTTTGTTTTCATGTCGCTTAGTTTTTCTTCCTGTGGACGAACGTTAAAGCATCTCATCTAGGAAAGCTCATCCTCTTCTGGGTCCAATGATATTGATATCAGAGTAATTAGAAACATTGCAAATAGGGCGATGGAAAAGTCTTGATAGTTGAAGTGCAAAACTCTCACATTGTCCTGAGCACTTGCATCATTGTTGAAGTATGGAATTTTCCTTTTAGGTGTGCATCTCTAAACATGTCTCTATACATTTCCATACATTCATGCATACAGAAGCAGAAGGTCTACATGTCCCAACAAGCACGTGAGGAAGATGTGATCTAAGTCAAGGCAATGTTTTAATTCAGTTAAGCATCCTGGAGTTTGCTATGCCTGGTTTTAAGTGGGAGCAACTTTATTTGTCATACATAACACTTTAACAAGACGTTCACAGTGGGAAGCAGTCCAACATACTGTATTGTACATTCATTTGTACCATTTCAAAACAACTGCTTCAGCACATGGTTCAATGTCAACACAATACAGATTGAATCTACTAGATATACTTGTTATTGTTGGTTAGAGCAGTGCTGGGAGCAAGCCAGAGCTCCTTTAACTCACACTAACAATTGCAAAACAGTGTCTCAATGATCTCTTGTTTTTGACTTCTTCAGGCTCATTAAGATGATTAATAGCTATCTGAAAAGTTAGTGCAAATGCAGCTGGTTCCAAGCATAGTGTTGGATTTCCACAGCTTTTTAATTTCTCATCACTCATTATGAGAAAGTCATTCAAGTCTCTTGCTGAGATTAGCTTGAGTGTAATGGCAGTGAGTCTCCAGGAGGGAGAGCAAGTTAAGGGGTTTCTTAATGAGCTTTTCTGACCCCCTTATTGCAGACAGACAGAGGCTCTTCTTCTTTACTTTTCTATTAACCTAATGTTGAAATTCTTCAGAAACACCTGATCCCTGATGCATTTGTATGGCTTTATTTCTGGGACTGGGGTGACTCTGGCCATGCACTGTGCCCTTTTGTCTCATACCAAAAAAAGTTTTACCAACCTTATCTCCCCCCCTTGTTGCTCGTTCTAATGGGGAATTTCATTTACCAGGGAAGTGATCCATTTTGTCTGAGCATAAATTGCAGATAATTGTGCCATTTGGACTCCGGACAGCGGGGTCACTAGACAAACAGCAAGGCTTGGTGAAAGTGGATGCCTGGGAGTTCACAGTTGGCTGAAGCTAAATGCACAGATACACATGTGTGTATGTGTGGCTGCGTGATTTCACTTTGTGGATTATGTGTGTGTGTGTGTGTGTGTGTGAGTGAGAGAGAGAGAGAGAGAGCGAGAGAGAGAGAGAGAGAGAGTGCTCCTCCCAGTGTTTGTTCTTCTATTCACAGTGGGTTTTAAAACAGGCTGGCGCTGGCTAAGGAGTATACTTTTAACTGTGTGTAATTGTCCTCTACAATAACAGCCACCATGTTTGTTTTGGCAGCATTCAATGTACTGTATTTGAGAGATGCTTGAGTCCAGCACTGTGAGGCCTACATTTTATTTTCTTACAGTATCTCACATCACCACAGACTGTCAAGATCTATGAGGGCAATGGGAGTGCATAGAGATATCTGCTTTCTATATCCAAGCACTTTCCCACTCTAACATCCAACTCTTTCTCTCACAAATCACCAAGAATGACAAGAAGCAAATGCAGTTCTTCCTCTTTTTCACCTCTCTCTCTGCAAGACAGTCATTGGCACATATGCCAGCAGGTACAGGGTGAACCGGTGCTATGTTATTTAGCCTGAGGTGATGTGACATCCCAGCACAAGCTCAGTCAGGTGCAGTTGTTGGAGGGAGTGTTAAGTGGTGCCCCAAGCCAGCACAGCACACGAGAGCTTAAGCTTTTGACTGACAGCTCTTTAAAGTGTAGGCCCTGGAGCTGGTCCAGGTGTGAAAGAGAGGCTACACACAGAGCCTGATTACGAGCGTCTTCTTTAAGCAGCCTAGCCAGACTCAGTGGAATGAGTTATAACTTATGACATAGGTGTCTGCAAAAAGACAAGGTGATTTATCAGCTTAGAGATAGTTCAGTGTGCTCTGGCACTGAATATAATAATAATAATATAATAGTAATAATAGAAACAAATAAATAAGAGGTCCAGTGATATCCTAAAGTTTTGTTGTTTTCAGCATTTCCCATGAAAGTCCCAAAACCATAAATAATGACATACTTTAATAATAATGACATACTTAATAATGGGCGATTCCTCTCTATCTTGTTGACATGTTACTCTGTTTGAACTTGAAGTTTGCTTTAAAAACACATGGTGCAGTGCCACAGTGTTCAACAAAAGTATTTATACTATTGTAAACATGAATGACCCATTTTACAGATTAAGTCTTCAGTAGGGATACACAGCTAAAGGCCTTAGTGCCAAAGGGGAATCTTAGAAAACTGTCCT
>OMLM01007557.1:21845-34953 GCA_900302695.1 Helostoma temminkii
TATTCAAAATGTTTCAAAAATATAATATATATAATAAACGGAAAAGGCTTCAGTCTGTGAAATACTGGGATTCAACTAGTAAAACATTCCAATGGAAGGAGAGGGATTATGAGCATTAGACTCCACATAGCCCACCACATGGAGCAGTTCAAAGTCCTATAAACAACACAGAGCTGATTTACTAGCAGTCTGAACTGCCATAAAAACTAAAAGACAGCAGGATGAATCAATTGCTGATACTGTATCTCTCGTCTGATCAGTCTCACTGAAAGTGAGTGTAGTATGTGAATATGTGCATACCACTGTACTTAGGAAAAGCAGTTTGAGTTTCACAATGGGGAAGGATGTTTATGATGATGTTGTGTTTATTTAATTAACGGGAGAATTACAATATGGTTTAGATAAATACTTAGTGTACAGTTAAAGTATGTTTACATCTGCAGGGATCCTCTTCTTAAAAATAATTGTGGTGTTATCATACACTACATAACTTTCTGTTTACAGCAATCTTAAAGTGTTGCACCATCTCCTGTTTTGTGGTTCCATTAATCTGCCATGTTTGACTATAGTTGTTTTAAATTTATAATTTACTAAATGCAGCTGATAATGTTTCTGGCAATTTTGCATTTGCTCTTATCAAACAAAGCTTGTGTTTACTGTATTTTGTACTTTTATATTTAAATATTTTGAAATATTTGTAGCTGTATACTGTAGAAAGTATAAATGTCAATGCCTCACATTAAATCAGACTCACAGAACATCCTGTCAGCAGTGCAGATAGGTAGGCTAAGTTTTTGAGTGGTGCTTGCCCTTCTATCAATCAGGGAATTTCAACTATATGTGCTTGAAAAATAGGTTTTGATACATTCTTATTTATTGTAATATGTTGATGAATAATAGCTCTGCACAACTTTCAGGTGCTAGTCTTGTGAAATGACAATACATAACATGTCTACAAAATATACCAGTTAAGCAGTGAAGTTTATTTACAGGTATGGAAAATAACATTTACAGTTAGCGAGACTAGTTAATTAAGTGAAGTCCTTCTCACACACATAGACAAGTGTGTATGTGTTCATGTGTGGTATCTCAGACAAAAATGAGAAGATATGAGAATTAAGAAATTACAGAACATTAGCAACATTTATAATTTTTCTGATGTTTCCAGACACTCCAAAGTTGATGGATTTGAACAAGCTTGGATTTGGACTTGATTCTGCCTGGGGTCTGTTCCAGGGCTATGTTTCACCTCATCACCTCTTCCCTCAGCATTGAGATCTCATTTACTTTTGAACGGCAACGAACCCCCCTCAGTGACTCCTGAGCCTTACAGTTGCCTGTTGCCAATCAGGTGCAAAGCTCCTCTTATTTCCATCTGTAAGGGTGATGTTGTAGCTGATGATGAAAACTTCTTGGATCAAAAAGGTGCACAGAGTAATGTAAAAATCCCCACAATATAGAATTTGGAGGAGGCTATAATCCAAGCAAAGGGAAATAGATGAGATGGAGTGAAGGAGGTTGGAAAAGGTGTAGGAAACGAGAAGGACAGTGCATCAGTCACAGGGTAACTTTAGCTCCCTTTATGCCTGAGCAGAGATATTTCTCATCAGCAGCTGAATGATTTGGCTAAAGCAGATTACAGAGACACTACACATGCCAGACGTGCCATTTGTCCGTTTCCCTACCTTTATGTCTCTGTTTTCCTATAAACTGCACACACCCAAAAGATGAGTGAAGTGGGCTCAGATCTGAGATTGGGTCATGAATTAACAGAGACTATGATGATCGTGTGTTTGATGTAACTATGTTACCTCTGCTTACTTTGCTCAGCATTACTTCATCATCTCTTTATTACATCATTCTTTTGCTATTGTACTGAAATTGCCTATGATTACAGGTTGCATTCAAAGATTTGATTGTACATACAGTAGACTGTTGGTGCTTTTGCATATTTTACCACATAACCACAGCAGCGTTCGTGTGTTGTTTTCTCCTGTGACTCAATAGTCCAGAATAACTGTCATCACCTGGCCATAAAGCAGATGCCTATTCCCCCATGTGATCCAAACAGAGCTGATTAACTCAGGTTAATATCCACACAGATCAACACTCTGTCACACACAATGCCATCACACCCTGGATTTGCTTGAGATAGTTTCTTTCACCATTTCGGTAAGCATATATAATCAGATTTGTCATGCGTTTTGTGATATTATTAGTAAATTTGGGAACATGTGTGTACACGTTTCACTTAATTCATTCATCTCACAGTGAATAACTTCCTGTTAATAACTGTTTGTGTCTTCTCCTCATCACTCAATTGTTCCTCTCGTAACACAATAGGACGTGTGTAAAGAAATATGAAAAAACAGGATGCAGGTGTATTATTTGATGTAGCACTTCTGTGTTTTCTGGGGGGTGTCTGATACTGTCAGTGTGTCTGCTTTTTTTTTTTTTTTTAGGCCATGAAAATATGAAATCGTGTGGTGTGGCTATAGCCAGCTGCTGGTTAGCTTAGAAAATTGTACAGATGGTGCACACTTAGACCTTAATTAACTTATGGACTGAGCCAGGCTACCTGACTTTACCTGTTTACTAGCCTGCTGCATACAGACATGAGAGTAGTATCAATCTAGATCTTCAGTGACAATTTAATACAAACAATGGCAATTCTACTGCAAATTCTTCCCAGTTCCCCTTGAGCACTTTTAATAGTGGGAAAGAGAATTTTGTCTCTTTTCTAGATAAGTGTGGTGTGTCTGCATGTGTAGTCTTGTAGAGAAACTTCATGCCATAACTAGGTGTTCTCATTACGATTGGGTGATGGAAAGCCTGGTGGGCTTTTCAAATGTCTCTGTTGTCTCTGCTCTAAGCCTGGTTGGCAGGTTGCAGAGACAGGCAGACAGGGCTCTGCTCCCAGTAAGACACATGTGCTGTGGGGCAGAATTAGAGATCATAAATAAACCACTTACAGGAGCTTCACTCAAGTTGTTCTCTTTAAGCAGCTCCCAATCTAGCAGGGTCATTATCCTACCCTACGGTGAATGCATGCAGCAACTATTCTGCATTAATCTTTTTGCTTTGTCCTCCAACAAGTTGGAACACCTCAGTGTGCTGTTTGTGTGTGCCGTTTGGCTGCTAACAAGAGTTGTTCCAAGGATATGAGGAACAGACTTTCTCCTAAATGCAGTGGTGAGGAATTGTGGTGTTCTTCATACTGACTCGTCTAATCTTTTCGACTCAGGAGAAGAGGAAACATTTTTGTTGTAACAAATACAGCCTCTGATTTTAAAATGCATTCATATTTGAGCTGAAGGTGGTAAAACTATAGCCTTATGCTCAAAATTAGGCTGCATGTTCTTTTATTTTTATTTATTTTTTTAAAATGAAATATGCATGTTATGTGTTACTTGCAACATTTTTTTATGTGACAGAAAGGTGAGCCGTCATGTGCCTACATGTTAAGAAACAGTATCAAAGTTGTGAGGCAATGTGAGAGGAAACAGCAATAAAATGACATCAAAGTAAGTGTTCCTATAACTAACTAATACACCTGTTATGAAGCTTTGAAAGCAGGCTTGAGCAGGATAAATGTTATTTTAGGGCCAACATTATGACAGCATGACAAATGTTTCAAAAAGACAGACAATAAGTGCACTTTAAAACATGTCCATACTACAATGAGAATGGTTCTACATGCCAATCCTAACTCCAATTATTCTTAATTATTCCAATTATTCAGTACTGCTGACTAAGGTATAGTTTTTAGTTTCAGTGTGAAATCTTGCAAACTTACAACTTTAATTTGTTTTGTCACAGTTAGCATATGTCGTGGTAATGCGGCTGTTTATGCAAAATCAGCACTTTGTCAATGCATTTAAGAATGTTCTGCACCCAGGAACAGACACTTTCACTTTTTTTAGTGTAAGCCATAGCATGATGACCAAAACCGCTTAATTCTACTGAATATGCATGCTAACTTGTAGTTTGTCATCTAGTTTCTTGCTGTTGCTCGGGAGCTTTGGCAGTTCATTGCCCATCTCCCGTGTATGCATGCAAATGTCCTTGTGCAGTACTCTAAACCCCAAGGTGTATGTTTTTTTTGCAAGTTGCTTTGGATAAAGGCATAATCTGAACGCAACATCCAATGCAGAAGTCAATAATTACAATAATGGAGCACTACATAAATACAGCACAAGTCTGCCAGTGTGCCTATAAGTCTGACAGGTGTTTTAACTCTCACAGGATTAGAACTGTTTTGAGGACGATCTGATCATCCACCCCTCCCCTCCTCTTACAGCGAGTTGCCAAACAGTCAATAAAGCAGCCCAACCTTTCCTTAATACACCCTCGGGTAAGAGTGATCTACTGTGCAGGCTAGTAAAAATGTTTTTCTGTCCCTTTCACTCTGCTTTTCCTTTCCATCCCTCACCTCCTCGCATCTGTTATTATCGTCAGCCAGGTGCCTTTGACTCATACAAGGGGACATGTCTTCCATCAAAGAGCTCTTGGCATATGTACATGTGTTAAATATAGTCTTTTTTGTCCTGATACCTGGTGTCACAACAGTCTGGTCTGTCCAAATGTTATCTTCCAATGCATTTGATGACACTACAGCACACATGAGACTGACCATTCAGCCACTGTGTTTTCCTCTGGTTTGTTTTGTCGCCATCATAAGCAACTCAAATCACCTGCTCTAATCTCACATGTTCTTGTGAGGAAACTGTATTCACTATTTCCCATCTTCACTTGTCACAGGAATTAGTCATTTTCAGACCTGTTGTAAATGTTAAATAACTCACTCACTCAGGGATTTTCTGACCTTAGTCACCCCCAGAGAAGAGTGACAGTTACACTGAATAATATCAAAACACATCCAGACATGCAAGCTTGTGTGTTTAAGCACACAGTCATGCTGAGAGTTGCTAAACCATTTGCAGAAGTATGAGTGATGATCCACAGTTATAAACCTCACACTTATTAATTAGAGCAGCTGGTTTGGAGCATCTTGACAATAAATCACAAGTCCTGTATATGAGAGAGACTGCATGTGTTTTGTGGGATCAGTAAAAGTTTAATTTGTCAGCATAAGCCTTCATGTGGATAGGCTGTCTTCTTGGTACACCAGAATTTTCAGGGCAAAACTGCTGTTTGCAAAATGAAAGACTTCCACAGTGGGTTAACTGGAAACATCAGGGCTCTGGTCAGAGCTAAAAGCAGAGACCGCTTTCCAGGAGACAAAACAAAAATATGTTCTGACAGTAAAAGAGAAGCAAAAATGGAGGAATACATGCAGATTTTTACAGGAATGTGTGAAGCCAATAAACTGGTAAAATGAATAAGGCTTTCCTCCTTGGTTTAACTCAAACCATTCTTCACCTCTTTATCAAGATTAAAGATCATGTTTCCACGTTCACAGGCAGGCTGACTTCTTTGTCTTCATCTACCCAAGAACCTCTTCCACCTTAGGCCAACACCCAAATATCTGTGGCTCTATCCAAACACAAGGGCAGAAAATTCAGGTTCACTTAAAAACACAAGCTGGGCCACTCTGAAACGTTCTAGTGCTTTTGTGTGTCACTGAGCACAGAGATGTTTGCCTCAGGCCAAAGAGGACATAATACAAAGGAATGCAAAGAGAGGCCACACCATGACACACACTACTGTCTTCTGGCCAGCCCAGGGTGGTGTGCACACAAACACCCTGCCAACACCTTGCAGTGAAAGTGGTGATGGAGCTGTTGGCCTATCCAAACACAACATGAACATGGCTTTTTTAAAATTATGAATTCATCCTGATTATGAATGAGACAAGGGAGAAGGCTAATTGCATTATATAGATGGGTGGCAGTGGCTACAGTGCAGGTGTTAGCTGACTGTAAAATCTGTTTATGTGACTTGTAGGATTTCACAGCATGAGGTAATGGGTATGGAGAGGTCAAGGTCAAAATGATCACAAAAAGTGGGGAAAGCGAATATATATATACACACAAACAACTTTACAACAGCCCTATACACAACACAAACAAGAGCTCTCTCTGTTGATCATCACATAGTTTCAGTAGTCGTAAGTAATTGACAAAACCATATCATTTTTTAAGTGCAGTGTTCTTTGAATAAGAAAGTGTGACAGGAAAAAAAACATGTCTTTGTCTTCAGTTTAATGTATAAGCTAAAAAATACTGGATTCATTTCATTTCAGTTACACTTATTTTAACTTGCCATGCCAGCTCAGTCCCATTCATGTGTTTAATCATTGCCATGTTAATACCACCTTACATCACAGAGTTTTATTGTTCAACTGTATCCAGCCAAGCAGATGTTTAATACAACTTTTCTTGTCTTCTTGTTCTGCTGCTACACATCAATATGCCACAGAGACAGCCAGCTCTCAACAGGTGTTTCTGCTCATGTGTGAGATCATGACTTTGGAGGGAGACATTACAGCATCAAGTAGCAAAAGATGGTGTCTTTCTTCCACGTTCCTCCTTCTCGTCCTTCATCCCTTGTTTTCTCCATCTGGAGTTCTATCTGCAACCCATCTTCTATCAATTACCACATCGTCCATCAACGATAACACTAAACATAGTCCTTTTTTCCCCTCTTAATGCAAACGTAGCCATACTACTGCTCTGACACCTCACTGCACTTACACCAAAACACACAGGTTGACTCAGTCACTGTCACCAAATCCATCAGCCAAGTTATTTCCATGTTAATCACATAGTCTTCATTGCCTATGCTGCCCTCCTCACCCCTGACCAACATGCCCCCTCACCTCACTACCCACCTTAAAAAGCTCTGATTGTCTCTGAATTTTCAGGTGCCTTTGGGTGACACTAGGGCTACATTGTTTACTCTTAACTGCTGAGAGTAGATCCATCCAGCCTTCGGTCAGGTGCTTATCTAATGCAACGGACCATTGATCACCTTTTACCCCCACAATGAATCAACTCTCTGTCAGTTCAGCGGAGAATCATCCACTTGGTAACCTAAAACTAACATGAGCTATTGCTGCTTCAGGTTCAGTAGACCTCCACTTGTCTGTGTGCTCATATTTCAGACAGCATCTGTCCACAATGCAGAGCAGATCATTTTCAGCTGCAAATAAAATGGGATGTTGCATTTGACTTGAAAAGTATTGATGCACGTCCTGGGTCCATAAGTTTGGCAGTATATACTGAACGCAGATCACTCTGGGTGATTATCCCACAAAAAGCAATAAAGACACAATGACATCAGCCGAAAATAAACAAAAAATATGAAGCAATGACAATTTATTCTAGAAAAGCTCCATTTCGTAAACTATCCTGTTTAAGAAATCCCACCAACTTTTCCGATCCAACCCTCCTCATCCTAAGAAGCTATCATAAACCTGATGAATTACTTTTCATCTGGGCTGTAAATATTTATCTGTTGCACAAATCCAAATTCCATTATGGGAGTAAACATAAACATATTTCTTTCTTAAGCAGGCATATATGAAATTAAACAATATAACTCTGACAAAGAGTTCAACTAAGTGCCACCATATGGTCAACGGTGGTTCTCAGAGCTGCATTGTTAGTTGTGTGCACAGTCTGTTTCTGACAACAGCTTGGCTCTCATCAGCCCTTCATCTCCAAACACACTGCATGTGGTGTTCCCACTAACCCTGAACGTAGCGACCGTTTGTAATTTGTCATGACTGTGTCAGAAATGAACTGATGTGTTTGGGGTTGTGGAAAACATCCACTGAGAGGGGGTAGATGATGAAGGAACTTGTTTGTTGTGTGTGTCAGTGACACAATAAAAGGCTCACGCACGCTTACATGACGTCTTTTTGTAACTTGGTTCATGTTATCACTGACAACCACTGGCCTGAGGGGTGCCAGTGGCAGTGCAGAGAATTGTGGACTTTTCATTTTGCATTTGGCAAGCAAAAGATTTCTGTCTTGTATTAATGTGCAGTATCTTTATAGAAGTTATTTTCAACTCTGTGACCTACAGTATTTATGTGACACAGCTGTGGTTCAAGCCATACCCACTTTGCCAAAGTCTGACGTTGTGAATTTCAGTTCTTAGAATGTTAAGTAGTAAGTTAATTATTTTGTTTACACAACAGAAACTTAGATCATCTTCAGGTGCTGCAGTACAAAATACTGTAGAAATCAGTGTAGCAGCACAGATAGTACTGTTGGTCAAAAGGGAATCAAACCATGTCATACTAAAAATAGTTCAAGTAACGAGCGAGTTCGAAGTGAAGTCACTTAGATCTGCAAAGGAAAACGGAGAAAAGGGGGTGTAGCCCACACCAAATACTCCCATTTGTGTGTTGAGGAGAATTAGCCACTACTAAGTCCATTACTGGTTCCGGACCTCATGGCACCAACCTGTCTGCACCCACAGCTTCTAAGAAGGTGAGGGCAAGATGTTGATCCCTTGTGCTCCCATGAGCCTGAGAAGATAGCATCGCTCCCGCAGGAGCAGCAGTTAGACCCTGAAACCTAACCACCAGCACCCCCTCCTCTCTTCCACCAACTTAATGAGACCATAATTTTACTGTATGCCACAGTATGGAGACATCAACAGTGTGGGTTGAGGGAGGTTGGGTGAACAAGGTTAAACAGTGCCTCCATAAGTGTCATTAAAGGCTTTGGATTTCAGCAGCTTTCCTGGACTCACATTGTCATTCATTTACCCACAAACTTTGTGTTTCAGCACAGGTCAGCATTTTTAATTAGATCAGATCAAATAAGCAATATTCTTAAATTGAAAATATAGTTTTGTGATGCATTTGGAGAAATTGCCTAATGGTTTCCCCTCACAGCAGCAGCACACTGAGGTGAGCCCTACTGCTCCAAGAATGTGAAAATGTGGGTAAATTACCATCTCATCCTTCATATTGTTTTCATTGGAGCCCTATCCAGTTGGCTTATTACTGGAAGAAACAATGTCTCCAGTGTGTAAGCATTCATTTTTCAACTTCAGGCAGCAGTGATGTAAATGTTTGCACACACATACTTTTCACACTTTGACACACGTCCACTCACACCAACAACTGGAAATACACACAGGTGTATTTGTGCACACTGTCATATCTTTTGATTAATTTCTCAATCTGGAAAAGTGCAGATGACAAGCACAACAACCCAACACCTGGTGGAGGAATGTGTGACTGACCTGTAAAAAAAAATCGCTATTTTGCAGTAAGTCAGTCTTTTTTATAAGACGTAGCTAAAACCACACTCAAGCACACCAGTCCCAATTTTGGTCAAAATGGTGTATTTTAAAGCAGGCAGATAATTAACAAGGCAGTAAATTATACCATAGTAAATGGGCTAAGCTGTTATTGGACAACATCTACAGTTAATGGCTTTTATACTCAGTGCATTCTTTCATGGAAGGAATGTAAGAGGGTGCGAATACAGCGCCAAGAATTACACAGACTCGTTCTCCCAATAATTCTTTCTCTTTCTCACCGTTCTGTACTGCAGAGCGTCTTCTCTCTCATCACACATCTGAGTCAATAAGTTCTTGATTTTCTTCACTACCACAAATTGTACAGGCATGCATGTCAGTGTGTGTGTGTCTATATGGATACAGTGTGTGTATGTTTAAACACAAACAGTCTTTTTTACTGCTTACACATATTTCACAACTTTTCCTGCCCCGTAGCTAAAGGAAGACCAAACATCCTCCATCGTAAATTTTCTCCCAGAGCACAACATGGAGAGTTTGCCACACAGGAAACCACACACACTTATACACACCCACACAGAGGGTGGGATGGAAAAGGGGGGAAAACAGAGCATCATATATATATCACAAGTCCAAATGAAGTGCTTTAATTTTAACACCTACTCAAACAGAGGCTTCCATTAAAAAGTATTAAAAGTAAAATTAAAATTAAACTGCATTGATTACCATATCTTGTTCTATTCCAAACCTGACATTTTAGCCTATCAGTCCTCATAAGAATAATATCAATCACAGTGCATGACAAATTGAGTGTGACTACCTCTTCACCAGACTAATATGAAATCAAATCTGGGGAATGTGTTTCGCTCATTGCTCATCTTCAGGATGTGTGCCCAATTAAGTGGATTCAATTTATCAGACATGATTTATCTCCACACAAACTCATATTTATGTCCACTGTGATTGATGAGAATCATTATGATGATTAAACTCAGTCTAAATGTGTTAGTGTGACAGCCGTCTTTGTCTTCACAAAGAGTGTCTGTCTGCTCCATTGTGATTCTTTACTGTACATTAATTGCTGTAAGACGAAAAGAGTAGGTCCTGTGCACATATAAATGGTATCAGTATCATGCAAGATGGATTTCTTCACTGTGGTCTTGTGTGTTTTGTGGTTTTGGACTTGAGGCAGTGACCGATGGCTGGGCACTCGCTGGAATTTGTGGTCAGCTTTTCTGTTAAACATGCAAGTTTTCAGAGCTTTCTCACACAGAGGCAGTATGAGGAGCCAGGGCAGCACTGTTTGTATATCCAGTGTTTATTTAGTTCCTGTTCTGAGGGTGTATGCAGATATTGATGGTTAAAATGCAATAGTTAGGGGGGGAAATGAGATTTTTATTTGCTTTTGTGACAACACTCACGCTGGGAAAGACGATGGAGTCATTGCTTGCTCCTCATTATGTGCATTTTAGTTTGTTTGTTTGCCCTTGGAGACATAAAACTGGTCAGACTGACGCCTGAGACATGCGTGTAGAGGAGGGTTCAAATGAGATGATATCACGCATACTCAGAGCTCTGCTTAAAGTGCACTTACAATACATATTATTGCTTTTATGTTAAAACTTTTATGCCAAACATTTTTTAAGAACTGGAAAAGCTCCCTTATTTGTATCCTTCAAGTAAAATTGATATATGAAACTAATACAAATTAAACCGAAAAAGTTATCTAAAATCTAAAATATGAGCAACACACATACATGCAAATATTATATAAGCTCAGTTTTATTAATAAAATCATTGAAATATTTGAGTGAAGTATATGATTTTCGCTGTGTTTTTTACTGTCGCATTCCTTATATAGAGTCATATCCCCATGGCCTTATATAAACTAAATAACTGCTGTTGCCAGAAAGTATAAATTTCCCTTCTGAGCACTAATTGCATGATTTAAAGCACAGAGAGGCCCCACACTGACTTTGTGTAGACATTATACAGGCAGGCCTGCACAGGGACCGGAAGATAGAAAGTGGAGGGAGGAGGTGGTGAAGGTGGGGGCATGAAGAAGTTGCATTTACTGATATGAGACCTCAGTGCTAATAGTTAGCACCTACCTAATTAGATTAACATACAACCAACGTTCCACATTTCTCCCTTTTTCTATCATGTGGATTTTCCATCTAGTTGCTCATGCTGACTTTTTTAGTTTTGTTACACTGCAATATAAATGCCTGCAGTAGCACATGCTGGTCTGTGTTGTGCGACCTGCCAAGTGGAAACCAATTCAGAGCCACAGGTAAATTTATTGTCATCTCCATGTTGTAAAAGTGAGACTGTTGGTTGGAGGACTGGACTGGCAAACAAAAACCCCAGGATGCTGGTCAGTTTTATTGGGATGCTGATGACTCATCAGAGTCAATGAGTTTTTTGTATACTCTTATGGAAGGACACAGGTATTTCTAAGGTGTCTTTTATAACCTTGTGGAATTTAGTAATTTCGGCCACTCCTGGGCAGGTTCACCACTGTTTTCTCCATTTGTGGAGTTTTCTCCATCGTGGTTCCCAAAAGCTTAGAAACGGCTTTGGACACTTTCCAGACTGATGCATGTCAATTACTTTGTTTCTCATCTGTTCTAGAATTTCTTTAGATCGAATCATTATGTGTTGCTTTTTGAGATATTTTAGCATGCTTCACTTTCAGTGCATTTGCATGGATCTAAGTACACCAATTACATTTGGCTTTCTCGAATAAGCTGATTTCTTAACTGTCATGTAAATAGGAAACTAGGTAGAAGATTAGAGAAACCTAGTTTCCCTAGGCATTTCTGCCAATTACCCCACTTAAAACTGCATTTTGTGGGTTATTTTTGTGTAATATTAAAATGTTGTAAAATTAAATTTAAAAAATTATTAAATTAAAATTTAATTTAATTTAGTTAATCAATTAAAATTAGTGTGACAAATATACCAAAAAAATCAGGAAGGGGGCAAATACTTTTCACAAAGCTTAATAAAATACAATGTGCTTTTGGCCTTTATCCTCTAGTGACTTTTTGCATTGTTTGTCACTATTACCATCCTGTAAGCCTACACTTCTAGAAAAAGCCTGAAGGAAAATAAAACAGGAATAAGAATCAAGAATATGAGAGGAGTTTCCCAGTTTGCAAGAAGTTCTAAGCATCCACAGTACACCTCACCACACTCACAGCCTCGAGGCCTGGGAAGACCATAAAGCCTTTTTACAAGGTGACATGACATAAAAACGCAGGGAGAGTAGAAAAGAAGGAGGTAATATCGAGGAACAAAGACGACAGCCTTTCTCGTTTACTTTGTTTCTCTTTTGTGTGTGTGTGTGCAAATGTGTATGCATAAATGTGTGTTCATGTGTATTTTTCTGTGTTAGTTTGAAGCTGCATGGCTGGCTGGAATGGGTGGGCTGGTGAGCCGTTCCCTGTCTGCCATCACCCATGTCCACTTACACACACTCAGTGGGCCTCAGTGGGAATGAAGAGGGGATTATGGCACTGACTGATCCTGGAGGGGCACACACTTAACACTACTGTAAACAACAGGCCCATTAGACTGTTTCACACCATGCTGAAACTAGAGGTGAAAACTGGGAGGCACAATCTGAGTGCACACAGAGTCTCTAAGTGGTCATATTTATCATTGCTGATAAAGAGAAAAACAGTAGTGTAGTGTAGTAGTGTTTTTTCTTCAAAAACCAGACTGCATAACTGTGGGTAAAAGGCCAGTCCCTGCTACCACCTGCAAAGCAAGGTTCCTGTGACCCTCAATAGGCAGCTTTTTCTTTAGAATCTCTTGTATAGTTGTGCTATAAAGAAAACTAATAAATAAAATAATATCCTTCTTGAATATTTGTGTACTTTTTTGAGAACTGATTCTGCCAGTGCAAGGCCAATAATGC
>OMLM01007559.1:0-26423 GCA_900302695.1 Helostoma temminkii
GGTTTTATTTTTGATAATCGTTATTTACTCACTCCATTGTACAACATAGCACCAAACTCATGAAATCAAAGCACATAGATTTTATAATACCCTTTGTCTGTGTTTTGCATTCAAGGATTTTTGCATTATGGGGACGACTCTGTTCCCACTCAGTGTAATTTAATTACAGTGGACCTTGGCATGCCCAGGCAGTGCCCACGCAGTGCTGTGTGGGCACTGCCTGGGCATGCCAAGGTCCACTGTAATTAAATTACACTGAGTGGGAACAGAGTCGTCCCCATAATGCAAAAATCCTTGAATGCAAAACACAGACAAAGGGTATTATAAAATCTATGTGCTTTGATTTCATGAGTTTGGTGCTATGTTGTACAATGGAGTGAGTAAATAACGATTATCAAAAATAAAACCCCAATTCCCAAAAAGTTGGGACGTTGTGTAAAATATATAAAAAAACAAAATGCAATGATGTGTTGCAGTTCTCATAAACCCACATTTTATTGTGGGTTTTATATAATAGAATGGAGAAAATTTTCCATTTTAAGAAAAATTTTATTTTTCAATTTGGAATTAATAGCAGCAAAATCTCTCTAAAAAGTTTGTACAGAGGCAACAAAAGGCTGGAAAAGTAAGTTGTGCTAACACTGGGGTTGTTTTTGTCTCTCATTTTTGTCTCTGGTTTTACTGGACTTTCACAGCAGAAGAAAAGGTGTTTCCTTCAAGCACCAGCGATGCATCAGCATGCAGAACATGGCAGCCAAAGAAACACAGACTGGAGTATACAAACCCTGCAGAAAAACAGACACTGATACACACTAAACTGAGATAGCAGCATTTATTGCTCTGTTTTTCTTACTGCTGTTGTTTTACCTGCTGTGGCACAACAGCAAACAGTTCTATTAGTGCAATGTGTTCAAACTGGGATAACTCATATGTATTAAGCTGAGGTGGCCACAACTAATAATGCTCGAGTCAGCATTCAAAGGCAGCACCTGCATTATAATGCACTATGGTCTGTTATGCCCCAGTCCTGTGTTATGACATCTAATCTTGTCCTATCCTGTCCTCCTTAGCGATGCAGTGTGTTTTGACCTGTTGTTTACAGTACCTGTCTTGTTCTGGCTGCCCTGTCTTGTCGTGTCATGTCACTTCCTGTGTCTTCCTGCCTTGTGTGAAATTAACCTGGCATGACCTGTAAAACAAATGTTTGCCTACCATAAAAATCTATTGTTGATATTCCAAATTTCAGTTAAAATAAAACAGCTGAAAACTAATACAAATGTAACATGTTTATTAGTGTTTATACATATATCTATTATTTGTTTGCCTGAGTATATGTAGGGCTATACAATGTATGTTTTTACTGATTTATGGACATTTTGTATCCTTTGGTTCATAACTTGGCTACTCCAGGATTTATGACACAGATTATTTAAACTACTCTTCTCTATTTCTCCCTGTTAATAAAGGTGCTCTTTAAATGGCTTATAATAATAAAGAACAATGTCACGAGAACTGAAGAGAACTTATGTGTAGCACTTGAGTCATAGACTGTATTTACATTAACATTTACATTTAGTCATTTGGCAGACGCTTTTATCCAAAGCGACTTACAAGTGAGGTACAAAACAAGCAAAATTCTAAGTCAAGGAGCAAAAACTACAGCAAAGCAAAGCATCTTTGTTATATATGATTAATTAATCTGTGTATAAAAATCAGTGTGAGAAAACACATGGTTTCCTGTAGTTCTCCTAGCACAGGAGATGTGTTTTACACTGATTGAAAAAGACAAAGCAAAAGCAAAACCTGTAGAAACTGCAACGAAAACTGAATTAGACCTAACAGATGTGAGCGAGGGTGGCATTTGCACCGAGATAAGGATCTAACGAGAAGCACCTGAAAGAGCTGGGCAGGTGGGATGGATGGAGTGAAGGATGAGAGGGGATACGATGCAAATCAACACATCCATGGTACTATACAGTAAGAGTTTCTCTATGACAGATATTGAGAACAACTTGTCACACTACATTTTCACACCACACCACACATTCCTTCATCAGCTATTTTGTAAATGATGTAGGGACTAATAAGAAGTCATTTTGTGACATTTTCCTGTGACTTAATCTATCATTGGAAGGCAAAAGCATTTGCAAAACCAACTTTATAATGTCTCAGATCTTAGATATGTCTCACTGTGGAGTCAATAAGCGACAGAAAGACAGACAAAGAGAAAATGGGCTATATCGATATTTAGCTATCTACGCTGATACTGAGAAGAAAAGAGGAAGAGCTGCATGACTCTGAATGGGCATCTTCAGTAGTTCAGTCCCCAGCAGTCTAGCACTTCCGTGAACTACTAAGTTCTTACTTGACTAACCACAAGAGGGTTCTTTTTCACACACATGACTCAACATCTACAAAAATAAAAGCATGCACATAGCAAATAATGAAAATAGCAAAACATTTTGTTATATATAGATTAGTCATCAGGAAGCAGTTTCCTTCCTGCAGGGGAATGGGTCAGGATCACGTAGAGCTGGAGGTTACTTTGGACTCAGTGTGCCACTTGACTGTAGTTTAGGCCACTTTCCAGTTCTGTAATTGACTGACTGGATTGATTTCACTTCAGCAGACTCCAGCACTTTTATGAGAACAGTCTTAGTATTCAGGCAAAGATTCTGCTTGTGCCAAAAAAGCTTTAGAAGATTGCTGGTGTTCATGCTCATGGTCATGCAAAGTTGTTGCGCAACTCTTCTGCAATGGAAATTGGCAAATGTGTGTTTGTTCTCATCCATATATGTGATTACTAAATGTACAGTACATGCAATGTCTTGGTTGGCATAGCTAATGATGTGTAAACAGCCATCATCATCAGTATTTGAATTCACTGAATTGACATCAAATATAGTAAAGGTAGGAGTTACATTGGTACAAAAGTACTAGTTCAAGATTTGTTTGTTTTTTTGTTTTGTTTTCATCGTGCAGTGTTACCAGGTACAGTGAGGCCGACGACTATGTCATCTCTTCTCGAGAAAATGTTAAGTCATTGCAAAACTTATTGCATTACATCCTGATGAGAAGATGGATGTGATTACCACATTTCACTTCCAACAGCTGTTGACATAATAATAATGGCAACCTAATTCATAATAAGATAGTATGTTGTGCGCACATGGATGGTTTTTACATATGAAGTTAAACTGTGTCAATAAATCGCTTGCATTTATTCATTAGTGGCGCCATTAGACAACAAATACAGCAGCAATGAACTGTGTGAGTGATGAAGACCATGTCACCTACAATGTCCTGCAAAACTTATTCTCTGTGGTTCCACTTTAAGTGTATTATGTGTCTGTAATGTGCAACATTGTCAGCAGTTGGGTCTTTGCACAAACTCTTCTCTTCACACAGATGACGTTTGCTCCCTTTTGATTCTGCTCTGGTTGGAGTCTCTATAGTCATCTATGGAAGGAAACCCAACTCTCTGCTCGATCCACTGGGCAACACTGAGCAGTTTCTTGTCTTGGAGTGCCGGGCCTATGAGCTGTAAGCCAATGGGGAGGCCTCGTCTTGATAATGCAGTTGGAACACAAACAGCAGGTAGCCCTGGAGTGAAAAAATAAGAGTTGGAAGAAAGTTAAATATAAAGCAGCGATTAAGATCTCAAGGTTAGTTTGAGATCAGTTTGGACATTCCAAACGTGAATGTAAACACCCTCAACATACAATCCAAGGTTATGGCTTCTTAAAGATAAGTAAAAAAGCAAGAACTACTTCTGCTCAAAAATATTTACTTCCTCTTTTATTTTCACAATGAGAGCCATTGTGCCTTTTGTTGTAGGAAATAAGAAGATTCACTATGCTTTGGGTGAAAGGTTTTCATCCCAGAAGTGTAGGTGTTACAAACACTTCTGGGATGAGCATGCACATCCATGCATGCACATTATGAAAGTCTTTGTAACCTCCCACACGATATATGCAGGAGTGATGCCACTCTGTACCTGCTATGTTGACAGGCTGGGTGAAGACGTCTTCCTGTGTGCTGCGTGTTCGATTGTCTTCCTGTGTGAAGTCAGAGTAGCGGGCAGCGTCAGTCAGAGTAGTGGGTGTCAGCAGCACATCCACGCCTGAGCCGAACACACGCGTGAAATCGTCCGCTATCAGCCTGCGTACTTTCTGGGCCTTCACAAAGTAGTGCTCATAGTTCCTGTCAAGATAAGGGTGATTGTGTCAATCATTTAACTATTTTTAAAATCTATTTTGAAAATATTACAGTTCCCTCATACAGTTCTGCTCTCTTAGATATAAATAAAGACAACTTGGCTCAGTTCACGTTCAGGCTGTTGTCTTACTTTTTGAGCAGGAAGTAGTTCCCAGACAGAATCCTCCCTCTCACTACATCATTGAAGCCCTCATGTCGGGTCGAAGCATACATGGCTTCCGT
The DNA here is from genome assembly GCA_900302695.1 of Helostoma temminkii. Lineage (NCBI taxonomy): Eukaryota > Metazoa > Chordata > Actinopteri > Anabantiformes > Helostomatidae > Helostoma > Helostoma temminkii. The sequence goes on from OMLM01007559.1 coordinate 4,441, forward strand.
TGAGCTGTCCACCTCACTACGGTGGCCTGATGGAAATAAACATAACTACCCTCATTTGATCTTGTCACATGTTGCAACACACATGAACTGCAGAGAACCTGATTTCTGATGCAACATTCATACCGTATTCAAGGCCGTCAAAGCGGGCCATGTTAGACGCCACTTCTGCGCAGCACAGGACAGAGTAGCACACAATGGAGTACTGGGTATGTGGGAGAGATACTTGCTCCACCCGAGCCCCTGCTCTCTCAAACATATCAGCAACATGACGCCACTGAGCTAAACTTTCCTCAGACAACCCTGGGGCGTGGTACTCCTGATGCACAATGAAAATAATGGTGTCAGTGATACTGAGATTAATACTAAGGAGAAAAGGATTTTAATAAAAGCTAGACTCACCTTGGGGATGCCAATACACAGGTTCTTAACATCAAAATCTTCAGGTAGCTCTGTCAGGGGTGCAGGGCCAGGAATTGTTGTTGAGTCTCTAATATCAACACCTTGGATGATACCTGTGCAACATTTTAACAAAATCCCAGGTGAGGGCAGTAGGATTCATTAACACTGTCACCTTTTCTTCTTATTACATGGATAGATTTACCGGTGCCCTGTCGAGATTTCTTGTAAACAAACAAAAGTGACGTTTATGTTCAATTGTTTCCCACCAGAATACATTCTTCAACTCTACCAAACATCCATCCATCCATTTTCTGAACTGCTTAGTCCCCGTAGGGGTCATGGGTGTGCTGGAGCCTATCCCAGCTGTCATACAGGTGATAACTCTATGTTGAGGGCATTTTCCTTTTTGGCTTAAACATGTGTTATAACATTTAAAAATATACCCTGTATACATTCATGTTTACTTTTTGTTGGCGCATAGCTACAGTACGCTTGTTGTTGCGTTGCTTGTCATAAAAAAGATCTCTCACAACATCATTGCTCAATAGTGTGTGGGTATGGTGGTTGAATTAGACATCAGATGTATCTTGCCCTCAACTATAAACTGTAATTTAAAATCTAATTAATTGATACCTCTATATGGACCGGCAGCCACTTTAAAATACTGCACTCAGTGGTCAAGGGATTGTTTAGAAAGCTGTGGACAAAATGATGACACAAATGTTATCAAAAGTTTCCTACTTAGGACGATGGCTGCGTCGCCGACACTGCGGGTCAAAATGCCAGGAACATCCATGGAGTTGACCAGAGGTATTAGACCGTGTCTGGACAGCAGACCGTAAGTTGGCTTCAGGGCCACCACACCACACAGTGCTCCTGGGTTACGGGTAGAACCACCTGTGTCTGAACCCAAAGCCCTGTCACAACATTACCAACACAGTACATTTACATTTGTCTTTGTAACATTTTTACAGAACCAGTAAACTTAAATGTGTTCTCTCACAAGAAGCTGGTAAGAGAAGCCACAGCCGCAGCACTTCCTCCTGAACTTCCCCCACTGATGACCCAATCAGAGTCTGGAGCTGCCCCTGTCTGCTCTCTGTAGGGAGCAGCGTAGCTCCAAGGGTTCCTTACTGGACCAAAAACCCCATCAGTACTCCCAGAACTGCAAGACCAATAAATAAATAATCACAACCAGAAACAGAACACCATAAACAGAAAAACAACTATTTTATGGGCCGTACCCCATAGCAAACTCATCCATGTTGGTCTTCCCAACCAGAACAGCCCCTTGGTCCAAGAGCTTCTGCACCACGGTAGCATTGTATGGTGGAGTGTAGTCTGGAGCAAAAGTGGTGACAGATTATTAATACTTAATTGACAGAAAGTAAAATCATGGTCATTTACACTGTGGTGAAGACAGACCTCTGAGCATCCTAGAAGCACATGTGGTTTTGATATTCTTTGTGCAGAAGTTGTCCTTGACTGCAAAGGGGATTCCATCCAGAGGACCCCTGGGGACACCTAAAGGAAGGCAAAATCAAACAGTAACTCGTATGACTCCATACAGAACATATGTAAATATGTACGTACACTCATGTGTCCACACCTTGCAGTAGCCTGCTTTCTGCTTCTTGTGCCTGCTTCAACGCCAGCTCCTCTGTCACGGTGATGTAAGCGTTAAGATGTTGGGTTTTCTTGATGCGGTTCAGGCACCTCCTGCAAAGCTCTGTTGGGGATATCCTTCCCTCCCTGAGGGCCAAAGACATCTAGAAAACAACAATAAAATGCTCAATGGAGCATTTGTAAAGCACAGAATAAAAACTAATATCATTAGCAAGGGCTCCATTTTATTTAAATGTCCTAGGTAACCAATGACGTGCAACAATTAGCCAGCATCTGCAAAACTAAACAGATAAATGAAATTCAGCCATCATAAATTCTATTTCTAGTCACTTTTTGCCAAATGTACATGCTACTCTGAAGTACCTGTACTTCAATTTAATATTTATATTTTATGTTACTGGATACATCTACATTTTAGTAAACAATATTGTTCTTTGTGCTAAATTTATTTTAACAGTAGATTTGCAGGTAAAAATAATAAACATAAAAATATTATTTTATTACAGTTTTAACTTTCCATCACGCTCCCTGTCATCAGTGATGCAAAACATTATATTAATGGTAAATGTGTAAAATATTAAAGGCATCACTCTACAAACTAAGTATGCTAATATTCAATCATCTTAGGTTATATTTTCAGTACTATTTTAAACTAAACACTTATTGGGTGAAATCCAATAATAATAATTCCACCACAAATGACTTTTTACTATTTGCAGGTTCTATATGAATAATAAATGATGTATTATTGATGATGATGTCAGTGAATAAACTAATCTGGATGTTACAACAGTCAACTTCAAAATACATTGTTTTTATCACAAAGTAACTATGGTAAGTTCCTTGTGCACTGTAAGTACATTTTAGAGTATATATTTGTACTTCAGAGAAGACTTTAAAGTGGTACTTCTCCTTGTCGTGAAGTACTTTTTTAGGCAAGTGTTTGAGTTTGCTTATCAAATGTTGTTGTAGTTGAGTTTGCTTATCAAATGTTGTCATTAACAGTATTTCACCTGTCTGCTATATTCATAAAAGTTTGTAATACAGTTTCTTTCTCTGTAAATAAAACAGGATAACGTCGATAATCACATTAGTATATTTATACAGTAAAGTATGTATAAAGACACCAGTGTTACAGCTATTATGAACCCTAAATGCTATGCTATATACTAATACTATACTAATATACAACTGTTAACTAACACAAAGCCCCACGACTGATAGCAAACAATGAAAAGTGAGCTCAGAGAACAAGCAAACACTCCTACTAACCTGCTTAATTGTCAGACTGAGCATGCTGACAGTATTTATGTCACAACCTTACACTAAACAACCTTCTCACTCTGTGCAGCAGCAGGCCGCCATGTTGGTCTCGATGACTTACGTCTAACAGCGCTTTCTGTGATTGGACAGCTGCTGAGGAAACCGCGCTCGGATTGGTGGAGGTGAAGGAAGCGGCGGAAGCGGACATTGCTTATACACTTTTTGATTTTGTAGCTTTATATTCATCCTTCTATCGGCTAATTAGACAGCTTTATATACTATAAAAGTCACCATGTAGTGGCGGCTAATGCGGAAATATAACGAGGTGTTAACTTTAGTTTATTATAGTGACGATACAGTTTAAATTTCTGTAACGGGGACTAGAAGCACTGTCTATTTGCTGTCACATTGTTTTTTACGCTGTCAGGTGTTTAAAGATGGGTTCAGTCAGACCTTTGGTGTACAGTAAGTGGCTGTTTCACCTTAGTAAACCACCATGTGTGAACACATCAGTTTTCAGCCACACAAGACGGTTCAGTAACTCCAGCAGATGTATGACTATTATGCCAGCCTGGGTTATTGATAAATATGGAAGCAATGATGTTTTACGGTTCACTAAAAATGCCAGTTTCCCCGTCATCAACTACCCTAATGAGGTTATTGTCAAAGTGTTTGCAGCAGGACTGAATCCACTTGATGTCAGCATGAGAGGTGAGTGACGAGCTGCTGTGTGTAGGCATACAATGAATGGAAAAATAATAGTAAAATAAATAATAAAAGTATGTTTAAAAATGTTAGTTTGATTGGACATGTGTGACTTACTTACTATAATAAATCAATACAATAACTAAAAAGTTGGAAAAACTTCTTGTAAGAATGGAAATACTGCCAAAAAGTATAATCAAAATATTAATAATTAGAAATACTACTGATTTAAAAAGGAAAGACTTATGTTGATACTTTAATTTTCACCATTACATAAATGTAATATCCATATTCTAAATATTTATTGGAACTAAAGTGTATGTATATGCAGTGACAAACTGATCAGTCACACCATGCTGTCCTGTGGCAGCAAAGATTTCATGATGTGACACCATCAAGACAATACCAAGACAATAGTCCACTAATGAGGAATAAGTTTATAAAGTACCACTTCAACTGTACATGTATCAATTATTCATATTTTGCTTGTATATATTCCCATATTAGTGAGGTCACACATGGCCAGGACAATAACACTATATGATATTTTTTATTTTATTAAATCAAAATTTAAAGTAAATAAAACATTGCATCAACTGCAACTCAACTCAACAACATAAACATATAAATATTTTTAATAAATACCATTTTTTTTTGTATGTGACACCATGGACTGGTAGAACTGTGTCGTATCATCCTCTCCCATGCAGCCACTGCTGGAAGTTACACTACACTTTGAGTCTAAAGTATGTGGGGGTATAGAGAGGGGCAACAGCAGTGATCAATTTGAGGTCACTGGAAATGCTTCAGGATTACACTTTGAGTTTGTGTTTGCTATCCATCCTGATTTTTTATGACTTTTTTTTTTTAAAATTTTATTTTTATGAATAACAATTCTTCAATGTTCTCTATACAGAAGCCTTGGCTTCTGTATAGTTGCACCCACTCCTTCTCACACATTGTCAATTTTTAGAAACCATTAATAAGCAGACTTTTTTCAAAAGTTTGATAAGATCTCCTTCTTAACTGAAGCCTCAGTTCACAATGCAAGTGCCTAAGGGGTTTCACATCTCTCTTTCACATGCTTGCTTGAGTTGCATGTTAGATTATGATTGGCTCCTGAACTTCAGATGAATTATTTTTTAAACGTTCTTCTGGTATGAAACTCTGCACATAACCACTGCCCATCATTCAGCACAGTGAAGTGAAAACATCCAAGGGAAGAACCAATAAGTAAATCACATTTCTGAGTGAAGCTGACTGAAATGCTGTTCTGATCTCTACGACTGAGCAGCTCTTATTATTTCATCATTTGAATAATGCACTTAAAAAGCAGAAGGTAAGATTAGATTGTAAATCTTCAAGTTTGGAAGCCACCATTTGAAGAAAAGCTTGTAAATTACAATAATAATTGTATATTACCACTCAGTAATATATATATCTCAGCATTCACATACAATTGTACAAATCTGTCAGCTAATAAAGCTGCATTTTCTTATAGATGTTGACGTTTATTTGTTCACCTGTCCCTTTATCGTGAGTGTGACAGTGTGTCACATCCGTCCCATTCTCGTCAACACAATATGTCAGGAACGCCTGGAGGGAATGTCATTGCATTTGGCACATTTTCTTGGATGAACTGGTTAGGATCTAGAGGTCAGAGCAAAGTCACCATGATGTCACAAAACATCACAAAAATCCTAATACGATAAAATTATGTCTTGATCTGTCTTCAGTGTTAAAAGAAAACTAGGTTACTCTGCACATCCTGTTTACGTATCCATTCATACAATAACTATGTACTGTAGTTCTTCCAGGTGTTGCGTGACAAACATTACCTGCCTCCTCCACCCACAACCAGACCCTTTAATGATTTCTTAATACTACACTGTGATCAATGTTAAATCAGATTACCTTGATGACTTCAATATAAACTGATGACTGTAACTTGGCATTTGCACCAAAGTACGAGTGAATGTTCTCAGTTATAGGGATTAAAGCTAAAACTATTGATAAGGGGACAGAAAGTCAATCAGCATTTATTTTGATAATAGAGTAGATCAACTGTAAGTGTACACTGACTGTCATTTGCTGTATTGTATTCTCTTCTCTGACTGTAGTGCGCTTCTAAGCCTCGTCTCTAATCAGAAGTTCTGTATCTGCCAGGTGGATATGGTGCAGCTACGATGTCTATGCAGAGAGATCCTCTGAATATTAAGCAGTCGGGCAGCGAGTTCCCTCTCATCCTGGGAAGGGACGTGTCAGGGGTCATCATGGAGTGTGGCCTGGATGTAAAGTACTTCAGAGAAGGAGACGAGGTAAATGAAGCAAACCACTCAGTAACTTTCTCAGTAACCACTTCGTTTTATATAGTGTGCAGGAAGCCTTCATTTATGCAAACACAGTGTGTCATGTATGGGTGTTCAGTATGCTGTCAGGGTGCTGTAAACAAAAACAGTAACGGTATGTGAAAACCCCTTTAGATAAGATTAGACAAGCAGTTGATGCGCTGTTTTTATTTAAACTAGTTTTGATTAATTAACTAATCTTCTATTCTTATTTAACGTACCAAGTGTTAAAATAGGAAAATTAAGCTATGAGCTATTCTTAAAATTAACAGAATATTATTTTACTATGTAAAGTTTCACTGACATACTGTATTTTAGATCTGGTCTTGTTGTTGGGGCACCATCTGCATGAATAATGGACATTTATATGTAAATTACACAGGCTATTTACACAGCTGTTCACTTAGAAATGTCACAATAACGCATCATTTTTCAGGTGTGCACTTATGTTAGGTGTGCAACATAACACTTATGTTATCTTGGAGTGTATGTACAATAACAAATAATGAGGGAAAACTGTTGATGTGTTAGTATTTGTGGTCTTGGATAAATTCAATATCACTTAATGTTATGGTGATTAAAAGTTAAAACTAAACCTTATGAACCAATATGCTGTCATGTCATAGTCTTTTGCATGAGTTAGTTTGACCACTGTCCTCATTCTCCTCTCAGATCTTTTAGAATAATAATTTTTTACCTTGTACAGAAAACAGTTATATTATTTTCCATGTAGTCACACAGTATTTATAAGTAAATGTCAGTGTAAGACCTTGTGCTCAACCTCTACTTGTAATATCATATTGCATTTAGATCATACATCATATCTTCTGATAAGTGTGTGTGTTTTTGTGTTTCAGCTAAGTGAGGGTATAAATAGGATGATTTTAGCACATCATGAAGTCATATTCTTTTTTTCCCCTCACTTCCCTCTTGTTGACTGAGGCAGCACAGTGACTCAGAGTGTGACATTACTTTACACCCTACTGCTATTTGTGAGACGAGATTTGACACATCACAGCTTTGCCTCTCTAAACACTGTGTAAACACTCTGCAGATTTACAGTTGTGTATGGTTGATGTGTGTTGCTGTGTGTCTCCTCACCAGGTGTGGGCAGCCATCCCACCATGGAAGCAGGGCAGCTTGGCTGAGTTTGTGGTGCTGAGTGCCAACGAGGTACTGTTCAGCTGGTGGAGTCGGCTGATTGTTTCTCTGAGCTAATTATGTTGCAGCATCTCAGCACATATGTCAGCACAGAAATTTATTATTTCCTCAGTGCCAGTTCTGTGCAGTCACTTCCTCTGTAATTCAGTGTAATGTGACTCGGTAAATACACTTATTCCATTTCATCATCACTGTAAATGAAATGTGATCTGCTCTGATGCTAAAGCCTTGAAATGAAAACCAGTAATTAAGTAATTAAAGCTAAAGCCGATGTTCAGGTGTCTTTTCACAATGACTCAGTAGATGTGCTACTGAGACGTGTCGATGGTTGTGCTGCTCCAGTGCTGTTATTGTAAATGTGTTTTTATTCTCAGGTATCCCATAAACCAAAGTCACTGAGCCACACAGAGGCAGCAGCTATTCCCTATGTGGCAACCACTGCCTGGTCAGCTCTGGTCAACACTGGTGGGCTGAGTAAGAGCAACTGTGCCAAGAAACGGTGAGGAAACGCAACACCAAACTGCTGTGCATACACGCACACACACACACACTTTCCACTTATTGTTAATTCCCTCCCAGAATTTGCTCTGTATCATGGATCTAGCCAAATATTCCACTTCTTCCAAGCTGGGCCTTTGTCTGCTTGCTCCATAATGAGCCTTTGCTTCTGTGGAAGCAGCTCCGTAAACTTGACACACAAAAGCCTGTAGTGTATTTGACATGAATCTTAGCGAGGGACAACAATAAAGTTTTAAAAAAAGCACATGTCTGCTTTTCTTTGTCTCCACAGGATTTTGATCCTTGGAGGATCTGGGGGAGTGGGAGCGTTTGCTATACAGGTATGAGAAGGATGAAAAGGCCATATTTCATGCAAAAACTAAAAATGATATTGTTACCCTTTATTATATATACTCTGTGACAGCAGAGGAAAAATAAGCACTGTTCATGGCAGGAAGAAAGAAAAAAGGTCTGGTGACCTGCAACACATCTTGCATGGCGATATGAATAGCAAAGCTCATATTAGATATTTGATTCTATTAATTAGTAGTAGTAGTTTCTTTGCTGTCCAACCACAGGATAACATCCTGCAGCCAAATAGATATGTGTTGTGTTCTTAAATACAAATGACTCATGGGGTTGTAAATACTGTGCAGCTTGGATGCACATTAGCCTACATGTACTTACATATACATATCTTATGCTGTCATTTGCATCCAGATGTTAAAGGCGTGGGGAGCCCATGTCACTGTTACCTGCTCCCAGAATGCAGAGCAGTTTTTAAGGGGTCTGGGGGCAGACCATGTAGTGGACTACACTGCCGGTCCCGTTGAGGAGCCACTCAGCTCACTGGAGAAGTGAGAGGCACACACACACACACACACCTGCAGTTTTCATGTCCATGTATCATTTATTTGTTACCATGGCAGCACCATCTAGCTGCAGTCAGACTTTTCAGAATTCTCTAACAAATGTAATGACACTCAGGTGTAATCTCTGTTCCCCTCTCCACCTCAAGATTTGATCTCATCCTTGATAATGTTGGTGGGGACACTGAGCGCTGGGCACTGAATCTGCTAAAGCCTTGGAATGGTGCCAAGTACGTCACCCTCGTAACACCTTTCCTCCAGAACACTGACAGGTTGGGTATCGCTGATGGTATGCTGCAGACCGCTGCTACGGTGGCCACCAAGGCCCTCAAGGTAGTGATGCTTAGTGATGCTTACAGTGGAAATAGTAGTGGGGTCGTACAGTGCACTGTATGATGGTGGTTTGGTGTGTGCAACATGCTGTTATGAAATTCATGAACTTGCCACAATGACCTGGTTACAATGCATCAACAATCATCCATATCAAAGTGTGTATAATAATGTGACATCTCAATGTTATAAATATTCATGTAATTTTCTTTTAATTAAAGTTAAAATTAGTCTGATACAATTACACATATCACAGCAGCAGTAGCTACTATAAATCACATTTTTATGTTTAGGACTTCACCCTCAGGGTATAAAAGTTGCCCTCACAACCACACCCACACCCACACGCCCACGTACACACTCACTCTCCAGGAACATCCTGTCAGTGAGAGCATGCACAGCAAAGCTTGCATGCAGTGCATTTGTGGCTTTTGTGCATATGTGCTTGTGTGTGCGTGTGTGTGTGTGTGTGCGTGCCATACTGTCACTTTTTTCCACTCAAATATAACCACTACATCCACAGTGTGAACATATACACATATTGACTGGAGGGTGAACATAGTGGAGCATTTAGCAGCTAAATAACCAGATATTTTACTAAAAGGAGACAGAGGATTGGACAGAAGTAGCTTATAGTATTTTTTAGCAAACACACTTGATCATTGTTATAAAAAGAATTAGCTATTGTGGAGAAAGTTCTCTACACTGTCTGCATTTTTATTTCAAGCCTGTTTCTTACTGAGAGTGTACATGTTTCAAAATGGCCACGTATCTGTATTATTATTTTACAAAGTAATTTCCTAAAAGTACATTATCAAACAGCTAGGTACTGTGGATGATCAAAAATACACTGTGCTGTGACCTACCTGGACCCACACTACAAATTGTGTGTAGGTCAATGCTCTACTTTGGTCAAAATTCTAATTTATCAACAAGTACTGGGTCACAAGTAGACTTTCCTGGTACCCAGTGGGTGCAGCCTAGTGACTGTACATCTAACTCCTGCGACATGCAGTACGGTACCTGTTCTTTTCTCTCTTAAGCAATAACAAAATCTGGACTTTAGTTTTTCAGAAGTGGAAACTGAAGAAAAAAGCCTTGCGGATGGAGGATTATGACGGGACAGCCCCACTGTGGTGTTTGTCCCTGACATTCACAGAAAGAAGTGTGACGTTAAATAGAGTGCACACGCAGGTTGTGCTTATTCCTTTCTGTGCTGCACAGTGCCATTTAAACACGAACCAGCAGTGCAGGCTGCGATGGTTTCCCTTCCTTCTAGAAACGTGTAACCAGATGGGACAGTGTATCATAATGTGGTGGGATGCCTTAATGGCTCCTTTGAGATGTTGTACAGTAACTTATTTCCCTTTTCATGTAAATGAAATGAACAACACGTGGCCCACATCCTGAAATGGTTCTCTCTCAGTAAACCTGTGAAGAGCTTTTGGGTTTTTTTTCTTCTTGTGCTTCAGACATTTGAATACACAGTGAGTAAGACCAGCAGCGTTCTCCCACAGGGAGACGTGCCGCATCGTCTCATTAGCACCCACACTACACCCACAGTGCTAATGACTGGATTTCTCTTTCAGAAATGACAAGTTGTTGTTAGAGGACATGGAATATCATGACTTCCTGAGTGGATTGATATGCAGTAATGCAGCTTTGTCTATTTACAATGACAAAAGTTTACAGTGTACACAATAAAGTAAAATGTGCAAAAAATAAGTACTTCCTGAACTGAGTCTACTTTAGAGAATTATAGACAGGAAGTAGGAACATACTCGACACCTCCAGGTCTCGCACGTCCTTGTGCACTCGCACACAAACAATTAGTTAACAGGAAACTAGAGCGCCGACAGCTGGCTCGGTTATCACAGTGCAGGCCTACATGTGGCGTCACAGAATGAAGATGAAGATGAATACATTTGAATTTGTAGAAGAAGCTGTGTATTATTTTATCTTTAAAGTTTATGATGCCTTTTCACTTTTGCAGCACCTTGTTAAAGGAGTTCACTACCGCTGGGGATTCTTTGCACCTAGTGGTCCTGCTTTGGATGAAATTAGGGAAATGGTGGATGCAGATCAGGTACGGTGCCACATTTATTCCTTAACTGTCCTACTTCTTCCTCTTTGCTTCTGTGTGTATGAAATTCTCTTTAAAAAAGCATTAAAACATTAAATGTTGTTTATAGCTCAGACTTGTTTTATTCTCGAGACTTTAGCGTGATGCAAACTTCACATACTGCTTTTGTTTGGACGAATTGGTTAATGCTGCCTCTGCTCAGCCCCCCTCTGTCTCCTCTCTGCCAGATACGGCCCGTGGTAGAGGAGACTTTCAGCTTTTCCCAGGTTCCGCAGGCCTTCGAGAAGGTGGAGAAGGGTCACGCTCGAGGAAAGACTGTGATCCAGATCAGCAAAGGAGGGGACGACTTATAGCACTAACTCCTGACTGTGCATCATTCTGCACAATAGTAAAACCTAAGAATTAAATCAATGAAAACATTTGAGCGCAAACACTTTGCTTTATGCTATGTCCATTTGCAATTAAGGTACACAGACCACAATCACATTCACTCAGTGTTCGCAGGAGGAAGTGAACAACATTCCCCCTGTGAGGCACGGAGGAGGCTCACTTTCAGTGCGTTTTGTTTTGCTGCATCGGTGTCGGAGAGCTTTGTCTCGACTGCAGCTCATGACTCCCCCAACAGGACAAAAACTACTGTGTACATCTGAAAGCACCAAGACTAAGTGAAATGGCTGCTTTGAGTCCTAATATTAATCCAGAGCAAAAACATTTCCATTCTATTTTCATTTGCCCTAATAAATAAGGAACAGGTCAATAAGTGCCAATTATTTTTTCTTTTATTAGTGGCTGCAGATCAACACTGACTGTCATTTAGTAAAGCTGCCAGTTAACAGATCAATTATTAGTAATAATAATTAAAATAATTACAAAATGTATACGCTGAGCTTAGAGGTACAAATAATATTTAGTTTAGAGCACAACAGTGGTGGAGGTAGTTTATTTAGTGTAGAAATACTTACAAGCAAAATGTTACTTGAAAAGAACAACAGTATCAGCCTCTAAAGTAAAAGCTCTTATTTCAAAATAATATGATTTTATTGTCCAAATAATATTTACTGATACATATTACTAAAGGTAAACTCATTTTATGTACTGATACAAGATGAATTATTTACTGATTATCCATCCAGTATCTTATATTTATACACTAGATTGATACAGCTAGTGCGTAAGATGAATTGACTTTAATATGATGATGATGATGACTTTGATATGATGTGTGAATACGGCTGTTGCCTTTGCTGAAATGTTAGAACAAGTCACACAGGGCACAGTTTATCTTACTAGAACACAGGACATAACTCTGCTGGTCACAGGAACAAAGTTATATGCACGATATGATATGATTTGTGAGGAAGATGCTTTATATATTTCTGTTTCCTTCATATTAATGTGTGCTAAGCAATGACATGTGTGAATAAACCTAATAGACATTTCTATATGACTGTATGTAGCCTGATGGGTATAACAAACTATGTGACAGTCTGACAGGACCAGGTCATTAAAACCTCCACAAAAACACCTTTATTTTTTAAAAAGAGATCCAGAAAACATAGTCACATTTTCATTTTCCTCAGTAACAGTTTTCACTTGTACATTCACATATTTACAATCAACATGGGGCAGCGTCCTTATTGCAGTTTGACATTTAATTTTGATGCAGTTTGATGCTTATGTACAACCTAAAGCAGTAAAGCTTAGTTTGTGGAAAAGTGTAAAAACCTATAAAGTCATGAAAGGATATAAAAACTATTTGATGTACACTAATTACAAAGAAGAAACAATCTAAAGGCATCTTTAGAGTGTACATCAGACATTATATTACATATCTGTATGTTTATAGTTGTAGTAAGATCAGAACCATTCAGTAGAGATGTACCAGAAAGTAAAGAAGCATGCAGCATTAAAACAGGGCTGAGTTCTCACTATATGCAGCCAACACACAGAGATGGCATGAAGTCTTTGGTATACAGTGCCTGACATCACTCATTCAATTGCTACTGAATTTGGTTAATGATAATGATTGTTTCCATACAGCTAATGGTTACATTCCTTTCCTCATTAACAGTAAACAAAAGACTTAGAAGTGCTGAAAACCATCTACGCAGCAATGTAGTGTGGGCTCTGCGGTGCAGCCGCTTCACAGGGCTCAGTGTTCTGACAGAGCTGCAGCAGAGGACTGTTAGGACCCTCAGCAGAGCTTTTTTGATGTGATGAGTCTAAGCTCATCACATCACAGGACCTCCAAGGTCCACCTCTGGCTCAGTTTCCTCTCATCAAACGCGTTGAGGATCACCTGATTCTTGTCAAACTGATGACCACCTGGGACACACAGAAGGACACACACACACGTTTCTATATGTTACAGCATTTTTAAACTGTTGACACCAGCTGATATTGACACAAATGTGAACCACTGCACCACATCAATGCATCAGGAGATGGCGCTGTGGGATTAGGATTTTCAGTAACATACTGGAGCCGTACCCCACAGGGTAAAATAATCCTTTAAAAAAACTACCTCAGCTGTTATTTGTGGGTAAGCTAAGACAAAACTTCTGACCTTTGACCTCCAAGACCAGATCAGGCTTTAGGAGGCAGCGCACCAGCCCATCGGGGGTTATGTTCCACAGCTGGTTGTCTTTGCCTCGCTCTGGGGAAACACAAAGTCGACAGCCCGCCATCAGAACGCTGCCTGAGGTCTCCAGATAACAGTCCTCCAATAGCTGGAGACAGGGGGGACAGAGAAAAAGAAGACATGTAAGTGGTTATTGATTAGCTAATGGTTGCGTAAAAAACTACTTGAAACATTGATAATTACTGTGTCATTACGTGATTTTGTCTTTTTGCTGTTTGTCACCTTTGTGTGTAAGGCAGAGAACCAGCTGGGCTACAATGCAGGAAAATACACCTGTTTATGCTACCATAAGTTATCTAGGACAACAGTGGGTGACAAAAGTGTCAGACAGTAAAGCCACCACCAAAAGATCACACTTTTTATACAACAGTGTAATATTTAGAACTGGTGGGTGGTGAAGCAGAGAGTTCCCGCTGCAGAGTCTTGAGTTTTACTGCAGCACCTCTGGGCTGGGTCATTCCTATAAACACAATTGGCTGTTTGTGTGTGGAAACTAGGTGAAGGTTCTCTTCCTTGTTGCTGCACTTGCAACACCCACTCTCTGCTGATGAGCAGATTCCTTTAAAGTAACCCTGACCTATGTTTTAGCTGTAGTGTGTGGTGCTGGTATGCTCCAGTACCTTGCAGGTAACCTGTCCGTCTCGATAGAGCCAGACCTGCTCTGGTCCGCCTGTCTCCTCCACTGCCTGAATCCTCATCAGCTTGACGTCATCCACATTTCCCGTCAGAGACATCACACATCCTGTCTGCCTGTTCCGCAGACGGAAGTACATCTGTTTCTGTTGGAGGAAAACACGATCAGATTTCATTCATGTGCACCATGTTAAACTGTTTCACAATTAGATGTGTGACTCCTTTTGTTTAGCTATTTATTAATGTGACAAAATCATCATTAATGTCGTCACCCAAAATGTGATAGGCTCATATTTCTCCTTCTGTACCTGATGTAACGGACGCAAGGATCCTATTCGCTGCCAGCCGCTCAACTTGCACAAATCACCTACTTCACCTGGCTGAAGAAGCAGCTGTCGACCACTGTAGTTACAGTCTTCATACAACACCCACCTGGAGAAAAGACAGTCAGACACATGTTAATTCAGATTTATCGATTTGTATATAAATGTGTGACATTATATAAAAGAAAACATGTTTACAATACAAAGATCATACACAGTTGTTGACATTCAGTGCATGTGTTCCTGACATAATAAACGATAACTGCTCTTAATGAGGATGTAGAGTTGTAAATGCTACTGATGAAGCAGATATGCTAGTTTTTGTTGAAAAGTAATTATATGGTCTGCACCTAAAATATAACGGTGGAAATAAAAAATTGTGACATACATTCCACCTTCCACCACCAGGGAGCGTGTGAGTGAATCCAGGCCTGCCTGCTGAAGGTTCACAGCCCCACTGTTCAACACCACCCTGCGACCTCTACAGCCAACCTTACTGAACAAGATGACAGTGGGCAGAGAGAACTCCTGGACACACAGAACAGAGAGTTTAATTCTGACTCGTATCCAAAACCAAAGCTCATAAATTTTTTCATTTACATACACACACTCAGTACTCACATGTCCGGTGGTCTGTATAGAGCGGATGACAGAGTCTGAGGACAGGAAGCCCATGGCCTCCTTGTTGGGGTATTCTCCTTCCTCCAGCACATACATGTTGTCTGTGAAACGGGCTCCCTCATATGCTACCCAGCTGACACAGAAAGACACAGACACACAGGTCAGTATGTTCTGCAGTATAGCAAGTAACTAATTCCTCAGAAACTCTGAGAAAATAATTCTACAATATGTCACTATAAGATGGTTTGATTTTAAATTGGGTGACCAAAACATTAGAATCATTATATCCCATGATGACAGTGAAAAGAGAAATGAAACAGTTACATTTATAGAAATGTATAAAACATGAATAACTCAGTAATTAGATGTGGTTTAAAACCTTTGTCCTGGTCTATGCCTCGCCCATATTTTATGGCAGAGGTCTGGATAGACTTCCTTAGCTCTCATGCCCTGGTTTTAGTGCTGACACGCAGTGTAAATTGTGGGTCCTTATATATGTGTGTCATGTTGGGTTATTGCTGGGTAAAAATGGCAATTTTATCCATTTAAAAATAGCCAATGGGTCTGAATAATTTCTGAAGCTTCTGGTCAACAATTCTAACCATGAGTAATCTCTTAAACACAGAATGCTGCTGACGCTTCCAGGCAGTTATTGGTGGCAGTTCAGTTGTAATTACCTGCCAGCCAGAACCCTACAGGACTTGGCCATAAAGTTGTCATCCAGAGCTGCAGTGCTGTCCTCCAGAACCACCAGCCTCCCCTGGAAGTCTGGCTCAGAGTACAGCTGCACCTGTAACACACATCCAAACACATTTAGTGACCCAGCCAGCAAACACAACCTGAAATCTTCTAAGAAGCACTGAAGGGGATGATGATACCTTGAATTTTGTAGTCCCCATCAGTAAATCCTATGGAAGAGAGAGAGAGTAATACAGCATTAGGAACACTTCCTTTTAAAACAATACATAAGGAAAACCTACTGTAGATTATTTTCATTAATGATCAATGAACAGATCATTTTCTCTGCTCTTCAAATATTTATACCATAAATAACCAGACAAAAGAGACAAAAAGCATAAAATGCACATCATGACACCAAGACCCAATGAGATGTCAATACAATGTGCACCATTAGTCACTTTACAGTATAATAATGCAACAAAGAAAATCAGCCAATTCTTCATGAGAACCAGTAAATCTTTACAAATAAATTCATACATGGAAAACCGGCTGTATGGATGAGATCTTGAAGTTCTGGGCTCCCCAGTCCTCTGGACTTGCATACAGGCCTTTCTCCAGCACATAGAGCTCTCCACTGAATCCAGGCTGTTCAAACGCAACCCATCTGCCAGAGAAACAGAACAATATTCTAAGATGGAAAAATCCACAGTGACAGTAACTCTTCAGTCATTATACATATACATTATACATCTCATCAGCTGTTATAGCTTTCTTTGTTTATGTTTTTTATATAAACAGTTTGACTTACACTCCACCCATCACGTTGACAGACTGGGTTTTGACACCGTGGCGGACGTCCTCCATGTTGACGACAGGGCCCAGCAAGTCCACGCTGAGCCCCAGCTCATCAAAGTTCTGCTCGCTGAACAGTTTAACATGTGGAGACATGAAATCCTTGGGAGGATAATAAAAGAGCACAATAATTAGAAAGTGAAAAAACAGTGCCTCACAGTGTAGGAGGAAGCTCTGGGAGTATCAGCAGAGGAAGTCAAGTCTGGAAATGAGATTAAATACAAAACGTGCATGTAAATATTGCAAATGTTACTTACTGCGCAAACAGGCCGAAGTGACAGGAGCCCATCTTCAGTCCCCCCCCAGTCGCTGCAATGAGGATACTCCCCCTCCTCCAGGATGTACTGCGCACCCTCAAAGTCTGCCTCCTGATAGCCCACCCAGCTTCAAGGACAAAATAAAGACACGCTGCTAAAAACATTTCTTCAGCCTTAACGCCAGAGAAAGGAAGCAAAGACTTAATGCAGACACTCACAATCCACCAAGTATCTTTATAGACCCCACTGTAGACAGTGTCCTCTTGTTCTCGTCACGTTTGTCTGTTTCCTCCTCTTCCTGCTTTTGCAAGTTGTACACATCACTGTCTACCTCTATGCACAGTCCTTCAAAGTTGGGCTTCTCAAACACTAACGCCTGGATGAGACGATGAGAAGAAGGAGTTAAAGGTCAGACTCGGCTGCATAGAGGGGACAGTGGCAAGAAACAAATAAATATGTGAGTTGGAAAGAAAAAGAAAGTTTCTGCTTTAATTGGGCCGTTCTTCTTTACAGACCTGCTTCAGCTCAGATATGTTTCTAGGGTGTTTGGTGTGAATGGCCTTCTTAAGGACATTCCACAGCATCTCTACTGGGTTTATTTCCATTCTGTAGTAGATTTACTTTGATGTTTAGGGTAAATATCCTGCTGTATGACAGAAATTCTTTAATTTTAGACAGCTACCCTGACATTATCCTGCATGCCTTAATAAACTTGGGAATTCTACTAAGATTACTTTTTTATTCTTTTTTTTATGCAAATCAGCAGTTGTTGAGTGTTTTTTAAAGTAGCTCTGACTCACACCTCCATTTTGGTGTCACTGTGGACTAAGTACTTTTACCACCATCACTATCTGTACTAATGACTTGATGAAGATTAGATCACATTTTACGGTGGTATTGTAGAAAACTTGGTCATTCCAAAGGTTCACATATGTTTTTTTTCCATTATAGATGTTTAAATGACTTTAGGCCTCTGTATGTGTTTTGGCCCATTTGTGTCCCACGGCAGAATGCCATTCATTCCACAGATCACAGTGGAAAATACAATATTTCTTCACATGTACCTTAGACTTGTCTATGTGTCAGGTGTCAGGTAGGCTAGAGCTGTCACCTTATCAGAAGCACGCTGTAAACTGCTGTTTATGTCTACAGAGTGTTTCCACTGCAGGGATAAAAAACCTTCTAAGGAACTCTTTTTAAATGACGCCTTCAGGTATTTTCTCCTTATCAGTACACATGCATGGTTGAGCTGCGATGTTTCACAATCCCACTTGAATTTGAGCCAAACTGTCAACATAACAAACGATATTAGATAAACTTGCTAAGGCTCAACTTTAGCGGTTCACTGTACCCATTCAGTACTCATGACAATCTTTCCTTTCCCAACCAACTTTTATCCAAGGGCTAGATATAACACATGTACTATATGAGATTTTGCAGACTATAAACAGCAGATATTGATAGATGTAATGCAATTCCAAGCAGACCTTGACATCGTTAGGATGCTCCACCCTTATTGCTCCCTGAAATGAAGAAATACACATTTGTCAAGCAAATGAACTGGCAAACTGACATGTTTAATACAAAAACACATCAATATTTCCTGTACTGTACCATGCGAAGGGGTCTGAGAGACCCGATGAAGGGCTCAGGGAAACCCCAGGTCTCTGGGCAGGGATACTCCCCTGCCTCCAGCACAGCTACCAAACCTCCAAACCCTGGATCACTGTACACCAGCCAGCTAAAGACACATATTAGCAGCATGGGGGAGAGGGAAGGGAAAGGTGAGCGGGGCGGTGTCCTCAGCATGCTTTTTACAACACAATTGAAGGTTGTGGCGCATGACAGTAATGACCAAAATGCAGTACTTTCACTCTCTACACAGTGATGCAGTTGAAAAATGTAAGTGCTACCCATCAGTAATCAGCTGCAGTTTAAACTATGAGAACCACAAGTGTTGGCCTGGAGCTTGCATTCCTTCTTAGAGGAAAAACAGATGTAGCACACAGACCATTTCTCATACAATCTCCAGAGAGTTTGGGTCTCTGTAAGCTTTCAAACTACTGGTTAGCTGCAGGGTAGCCACAAATTCAAATGTGTGTATTATTTTTCATTAGCTAAACCTAGAGAACTCATACAATGTTACATGTGAGGCAGCTAATTTAGCATAAGTTAACTGCTGAATTGAAACAAGAAAAAAACAAAAATTACCAAGGCAAAAAATTTGCCCTCTGGCAGTTAATAGTGTAGCATTTCTGACTCACAACTGACATCAACCTCCTATGGTAGTTCTGAAACACTTGGCACATTTCTCTTGAGGGACTTTAGACCATTCTTCAATGGCAAATTGTTCCAGCTCATCCAAAGTGTAAGGTTTTCGAGTATAGTCTGTGTGTCTTAGTAGGACCAGAGTAGATCTGGACTCTAAGAGGGTCACTCAAGGATCTTTAGTTTAGAGTCCTTTATAATAAATCACACGAGGGCTAATAATTTTGCCCTTGTCACTTTTTCCTTGTTTCAATTCAGCACGAGTAAAATATCTTAATCAAACTCAGTGTATCTTTGATTCACAAAGGGGGCTAATAATTTGGGGTATAACTGTACACAGCTAAACTTACACTCCAGAATGGACCTTAATGGAGCCAGTGGTCTGTGGGATGCCATAGGAGCCAAGCTCTACAGTTTCGTCACTATAAGATGACATCCTCCCCAGCCCATTTACCTCTGCAAACAGATCAATCCGGGGAACGCTATAGTCCTACAACACAAAATAAAAATAAATTAGTGAGTTTTTTAAGTTGAAATGAGTCTAGGGCTCAGTAGCTGGGAATTAGATATTTACAGAGCCAATACAAACTTTAACATAAGCATTAACTATAGGAATCCCACCGGTATAAAATGCAGTAAAGACCAATACCAGACCAAACAAGCATTCAATGCCAGCTCTTGGTACTACACAGATGTCAGTAATGGTGCCTACAGGTTTAATACCCAGCTGTATATTCAAACCCTGCAGGAAAAACAGGATGGAAGCAGTATAACAGACTAAGAGATGAACAGGGAAACTTACTTTAACTGCCAACCTGAGTGAACCTATGACCATTGGTTCTGTTGGAACAGGCTGACCCATCTCATCCACTGTTGTTGGAGTCCCCTCCTCTGCCCACACATTCACTAAGTTATCTGTTGGGCCTTCTTCAAGAGCTATTGCATTTCCCTGGAAGCCAGGTTTTTCGTAGAGAAGCCAACTAAGGAGATGAAATTAAATAAACGATTCAGAATTCTTCCCCATACTTTACGTATACATACATCAACTATATATAGTGTCTGAGTAGCTAGTAAACTAATAGTAAAATCTATGTTTTGAAAATATCACAAACCCATATTTTATTCACAGTAGAACATAGAAAACATATTATTTGTTAAAACAGAGAAAATGTGCCGTTGTAAGAAAACCAAAATAAGGTCATTTTGAAACTGATGGTAGCAACACATATACAAAAGAGCAGGGACAGAGCCATGTTTACCATGGCATGCACATTCCCTAAGCACTAATGCCTCCCAAACCATCACAGATGCAGGCTTAACTGATCGCTGAAAACAAGCTGGAAGGGTCCTGTGTTCTTTAGTCTGGAGGCACTCATGGTTTCCAAAAAAGAATGTCCACTTTGGATTTGTCTGACCACAGTTTTCACTTTGCCACAGACCATTTAAAATTATATTTGGTCAAGAGAAGACAGTGTTTCTGGATCATGTTCATATATGTTTTTTGCATTATAGATGGCACATTTTTGGATGGCACAGTGAACTGTGTTCACAGACAGTGATTTTTGGAAGCATTCCTGAGCCCATGCAGTGATGTATATCACAGAATCATGACTTTTTTTAATGCAGTACTGTCCGTAGGCCTGAAGATCACGAGCATCCAAGTACTGTGTTTCGTCATTGAGATTTCTCCAGATTCTCTTTTCATGACACTATGAACCGTAGATAATGCAATATTCAAAGTCTTAATAATGTAATGTCATTTTACATTATTTTCAAATTGTCTGACAATTGCAGACAGAGTATGCAGCTTTCCACAGATAAATAAACCTCTGCTAACTTTACTAATAGTCTCTGCCTCTCTAAGATGCTCTTTTTATACCCAACCATGATACTGACATGTTGCCAATTAACCTAAATAGCTGCAAAATGTTCTTCCAGCTCTTCCTTGGTGCTTTTTTTAAAAATGATATGTTTTCTAGGTTCTAGAGTGAGAAAATGTGTATGTAATGGGTTTATGAGATTTACAAATTATTATATTGTGTTTTAAACAGCTTTCCAACTAATTTGGAAATGGGTCTGTAGTTACTTAGTTTAGAGCATTTATCAGTCACACACATCAGTTAACACAGTTAAGAACAGAAATGCATTTCTCAGAATTTCTCAGAACTTCAACCAGCGAGGAGACTCTTACCATCCTCTGATGACTTTGACTGAGATGACAGGGGATAACTTCATCGAGGTAGCATCTTCTACATCGCGGTAAAGCTCAAATGCTTCTCCTCCAAACTGAGCATGCTCATATATAACAATCTGGATCAAAAAGAAATGATTACTTTTGTAACAACCTATTATCAACACATATGTTATCAAACACGTGTGTAAAGAAAATTAAAAAATACCTTTCCAGGCCTTTTGTGGAACCCTC